>JBBPBS010001045.1:7252421-7301464 GCA_037974835.1 Cicer judaicum | reverse complement strand
TATATATATATATATATATATATATATATATTATGACTTAGTAATTAACATAAAATATTGTTGTTATATCTATTTATTTTATAATTTTGACTATTTTCTAATATGATGGTATTATTATAATATGAATATTTTGACAAATAAGTATAATTGTAGGGATTATTTTGAATGTGAAAGTTTCAGTTATTAGTAATATATTTTTTTATATATTGATTATTTTAATTACTCTAATTTATAAAATATTAGTAATTACTCTAATTTATTTTTAACGTTTACCCATAAACTACCGAGTTAGATCGATTGAAGGATAAAGAGTCAATGAACAAATGTTTTTTGCTCGTGAAATCGTATTCGTGTGTGAAAGCTTCAAAATAAGATAAGGGGTGAGAGAGCGTTTGAATTCTTGAGTATAATTTATTGTGAGATGAACGGGAAAACCGTATTTCCCAACGATTCTTCCGGGGCTTGCTACGCACGGCAGTAGCCCTTTGAGAGATAAATTGATTAATTTTAAATATGAGAATTGTGAGATTAAAATGTGAAATAGAAATTTTTATAAGGTGTTGATTGATTTAATTTTCGATACTTGTGTGGTAGTTGATATTTGTTATAATTGTGATGCTGGATGTTGAATGAAATTATGTGTACATGTTTGCTTAGATGAAATTATGTGATGTGGTAATAAAATATGGATGCATGGTTTGATATATGCTTACGTGATGATAATGATGATTTTTTATTGATCATAGTGATGTTATAAAATTGTGATGAGTTTATACGATGATCATGATTATTAATGATTAATGATATTATAAAATTGTGATGAAAATATTGAAGTACACCATACTTTGTGAGATAGTGATGATTCTTAAATATGGTGCTCTTAATGGAGTAGTCTAAGCTAACGGGGGGAGAAAATAAATATGGTGAATTGTGAAGTGAAGATTATTTTGTCATCATATAGGTAGGGCCTGACAAGCCTAGTGATTATGGGAAAGTACAACTAAATGAGCCAGATCGTGGTGGTCAGCTGTCGAGCCTTAAGGCAAGATTGTTAGACCTTGGAGGTATTCCGGTGGGGAATTCCTAGGTGACTTGGAGGTAGCACTCCAAATGTCGGGAGCTACCACGCAACACACATTTACCTCGAATGTCGCGTACATGTGTCTCGGGTTGAGTTGAGGGGATCTATGAGGACAGGGCCAATCTGAATTGTCCATCCACCAGGATGGTGGCATAGTATCATGGCCTCCTAACCAAGTACTTCAGAGTTAGAATGGTACCACATTGTGATGTAGAGTCTAAGCTCATGCATAGCATTGCATTTCCTTGTGATTGTTTTGTTGTGATTGATGTGTTTAAAAGGTAATAATAATTAGATGATTTGATGCATATTATAATGAGATGATTATTTTACTTGAGTGACTCTGATGTTATAGTATGATACTATTTAATTAAATATTTTGATATATCCTAAAGTGATTATGATACAGTTCTATTATGATTGTTTGTGTGTTCTTCTTACTCATATTATACTATTAACATGATTTCAAAACTCACCTCCTTGGTTGTTTGTGTTTGACTGGCTGGGCCATGCGTTTGCAAAATCGCAGTTATTACAGGTTAATGAGTCTTGAAGTTCAAGTTTGGGAGGAACTCTGCTCTAATAGGTGATATCGGGAATAAGGGTTTTATTTTGTATTTTACTTATTTAATTTGAATCAAATTTTTGTATGAAAACTTTAGAAGTACTAGTAAGTTTTTAGAATTAAATCAAGTTCATTGAGATTAAATTGTTTTATTTGAGTAATAGAATTTGAATTGTTGCATGTGTACTTTGAGAAACGTGATATCCTAAATTAGTAACAGAAGTTTTTGTTTTCTTGAAAATATAATTTTATTTATCCGCTGCAAATTTTATAGGAATATGATATAAATTATTATATATATTATTTTGGGATTTAGGGTGTCACATTAGTGGTATCAGAGCAGGTATGTCCAATCAGACCGAGTGAGTCGAATTTCGATTCAGTGTTAGTCGAATGTCAGTCGTGTCAATTGTGTTTTCTTGTGTCGAATTGTCAGTCGTGTCAATTGTGTTTTCAGGATTGTAATTATATGCCTTTTAATTATTATAGATATTTTTGAGATTACTAATTAAGTGTTTAATATTTGCTTCCTCTAATTGTGTTATGGATTCTACATTCCTATCTAAATGAGTAAATAAAACATGAAATTACTTGTTAAGATGTGAGTTAACTTTAATTGTTAACAAGATTATCTTAGTTACTTGTTGCTTATTGTTTGTCTTTTGAACTATGATTTTTGCATTATTGTTTTACATGAATAGTTGGAAGTGATAATTTTGATTGACCAGCTGTATGTTTCAAGTTACTAATCTCATTCATGTAATCTTAGTTATCAAATGTCATACCTCACTAGTTAGTTGTTTTAAAGTTCGACTTTCACCCTTAATCAATTTAAATTATTTAGTTTTGATATGTATTTGTTTAAAGTGTTTGATCTAATAACTAATTGATTGAAACATTGATTTCCGTATGGATTATATGTTTAAAACTTCAAGTATTGACTTTTACTAGATACAAATTATTATTATTATGTTGAAACTCAATTTAGAGAAAAAAAGGATGTTTCGTTCTAAACTTTGAGTTAGATAGGAAATATGTCTCTTACATTTAAAGTTTTAATTTTGACTATAAAATTATTATTTTTATTTTATGTTGGTTTGTGTTAAAAAAAATTGATTTTAAATTGTGAATGTTAACTATAAATCACTTGAAAGTGTTGATGGTTGTATCTAGATGAGTAGAGTTTTTATATTGGTTTTGAAAACAATTTAGAATGTTCGTCATGATTTAGATAGTATGAAGTTCATATTATTAGCAATATTAATTCTTGAATATTAGAGGTTGGTAGAATTTATAATTTAAAAAAAAAATGAAATTTTGAAGGATTTAAAGTTTATTTATTTTGTATGATAAAACAAACTTTTGTTTGAATTACTCTTGATTATTTTAAAGAAAAAGAAATTAAATTGAGTTGAATTTTTGTTGATTTATAAAATAACAAGACTTTTATACTACATCAGTAGTGTAAGTCATGAGCTTCCCTAATCAAGTTTTTGATTTAAGTCCCAAACATACAGTACATATGAAATATTTGCTTTATGTAATGTTTTGAGTTGAGAAACCTTTCAGGCAAACATGAAGACACCATACACATGGAACAATAGCTTTTAACTCAAGGCATCAACCAAAGTTGGAAGATGCACTTGAGAAAGATGCAAAAATGTATAGTGGTATTAGGTGTCAAAGTATCAAGTTGAGTAGACAAATCACTAGGGTCTCACACTTAAGTCCTTGCCAATAAACTTTTATCATTCATTCAAGTTTTTATCAAACTCATTTTGAAGGAATCGATTAGACAATCGATTGCAAGGGTCATCAATCGATTGGCACATAGAATCTGTTAAAAATAGATGAGGTCTGTAACAGGCTCAGTCGATTGTCAACTCGATTGACCAATTGATTGACAATTCGATTGACGCTATTTTTCAAGTTACAGAGAACACCCAGTTTTGATCAACTCGATTGATCACTCGAATGTCAACTAGATTGTCAACTCGATTGATTGGAGTGTCTGAGTCACTCTAATCACAACACTTGATTGATGAATCGATTAATGCTATTTTTCGAGTCACAGAGAGCACCCAGTTTTGGCCAACTCGATTGCTCACTCGATTTAAACAAAATCATAGCATCAGGTCTGATTTACAAATTAAATGAATCGATTGTCCAATCAAGTGAAGCTTATATAATTCAAGTTTCAAGTAACACAAGACATACAACACTCGATGCTGCAATCGATTGATCCTTGATAAACTCGATTAGGCAATCGGTTGTCCTGGTGTTTTCCTTGAATATATATAAGATGTTTCAATCATTTTACTAACACACTTGACACATAACTTTTCGCAAAACTTTTCATATTTTTCAGAACCGTTTGTTACTATTTGCACATCTCTGAAAAACACTTTGAAAGAAAAGTTTTCTCAACACACAAAGATATCCATTGGAAAATCAATTCTTTGTGTGATGCTAGAGTGATTGGATATACTTCTTGATACTTCTCATATTTCTTTGTAAAAGACAATTCTTTGTAATTGAAGTTGTAGAAAATCCAGTTTGGAAACTGGTGGCCATCCTTGTTGATGTGATATCATCAAGAGGAAGTCTTACTGTGATCTTGTGTGAGTTTGGGGATAAACTCCAAGGATCAAGTGGTGAAAAAATAGGAGTGAAGGGAGTTAGATTGATAGGTCGTGTAGAAGACTGGAAAATCTGTAAAAGCACTCAAATTCATTCTATAGTGAAAGGATGAAATCACATTGTGATTTCGGGACTGGATGTAGGTCATTGGATCAACGGCTGAACCAGGATAAACTCGGTGCAATCTTTCTTAACCCTTCTCTTTAATTTTCAGTATTGTATACATGCTTATTCTTGTATGCTTCTTGATAATTTTGTATGCGATTTTAAATTTCCGCTGTGCATGATCTGTATGAATGTTGCATGATTAAGATAGGAATTAACATTGAACTAGTTGGATTTGATTTTAATTCTCGTGTTATTAATCAAAAGAAGTCATCGTTTTCCAACAATTGGCATCAAGAGCTTGGCCTTTTTTCTTTTTTTTCTTTTCTTTTGAGAAAAACTCATAAAAGGATATGACTTCTTTGGATTTCCTAGGAGAAGGAGCTTCACTAACTAGACCCCCTGCCTTTAATGGTACATCATACATGTACTGGAAAGAGAGGATGCTCATCTTTCTAGAAGCATGTGGATTGGACATTTTAGAGGTTGTGGAGAATGGTCCCTACGTGCCCAAACTCGCAGGCACTGAGGGATCATCATCCATCATCAAACCAAGATCCGATTAGTCTGATGATGACAAAAAGAAAGTTGGTTACAATGCTAAAGTGAAAAATATTATAACATCAGCCTTGAGTGCAGAAGAATTTTTCAGGGCGTAAAACTGCAAGACTGCCAAGGAAATGTGGGACACATTGCAGGAAACACATGAAGGTACTACAGATGTCAAACGGGCAAGAACAAATACACTTATGCACGAGTATGAACTTTTCTACATGAAGAAGGACGAGTCTATAAATGATCTTCAAACTAGGTTCACTCACATTGTCAACAATTTACATGCCCTGGGAAAAGTTGTGGATAATGAACAGCAAATTGGAAAAGTTATGAGGTGTTTGTTAAGGGAATGGCAGCCCAAGATAACTGCTATTGCTGAGTCCAAAGATCTCACCAATATGACTATAGCAACACTGTTTGGAAAGCTTCGTGAACATGAGATGGAACTACACAGATTAAATGAGTCAGAACAATCAAACAGAAAAAGCAAAGGATTTGCACTGAAGACTCAAACTCACAAAGCGAAATCTGAACCAGATTCAGATAGCTCAGAAAGTGAATCAAGTGAAGAGCCTGAGATAGGTATGTTGGTCAGAAAATTTAAGAAGTTTCTGAAAAAGAAAGGAAGCCAGTCAAGAAAACCATCAAATTCCAAGACAAAAGGCTTCAGCAAAAGTGATACCAGTGAGAGCAAAGTCATAACTTGCTATGAATGTGGGAAAACAGGCCACATCAGATCTGAGTGTTACAAACTGCAAAACAGAAACAAGCCTATGAAGACTAAAGGCAAAGATCAACAGTCTTCAACCAGAAAAGCTTACATTGCCTGGAACGATAACGATGAAGATTCATCTGAAGAATCAGAAAATGAAGAAGCTAACTTGTGTCTCATGGTTAACACTGATGCAGAATCTGACAGTGAGGTAAGTATCACATTTGATCCATCTTATGATGAACTGCAAGATGCTTTTAATGAAATGCATGCTGAATATGTTAGTGTACTTAAACAACTAATTAGTACTAAGAAACAGCTAGAAGAAAAATGCGTGTTGTATCATGAGGTTAATTTGAAGCATGAGTCTCTTAAAGACATAAATGAAAAATTGAAAAAGGAAACTTATGAATTGAAATGTGATGCAGCTAAGTTTAACAGTGGTAGAAATAACTTGGATAGACTCCTTAGAGATCAGAGAAATCTACATGTTAAAACTGGACTTGGCTATAGACAAAACATGCATGTCAATAAGCATCATAAATTTGTTAAATCTAAACAACTGAATGATAACTTCACTAGACCAAATCAGAAGCCATCCCCTGCTGTTGTATGTCACTTTTGTTGCAAAAAGGGACATAAGGTGTTCAATTGCAAACTAAAAAAACGTGCTAACAGAGGATGGAGACAAATTTGGAAAGTTAAGGAATCATCATTTGACACTAACTCCCTAGGACCCAATTTGAATTGGGTACCTAAATCCAAAACTTGATTCTTTTTATGCAGACATGCTTGGCATCCAGGAATCAATCATGGTATTTGGATAGCGGATGCTCCAAGCATATGACTGGAGACAAGTCTAAATTCTTGTCTCTGAACTTAAAAAGTGCTGGTTTTGTCAAATATGGGGACAACAACAAAGGAAAGATCTTAGGCATTGGAGATATCGGTAACAACTCAACTGCTATTATCAAGGACGTCTTATTTGTTGAAGGTCTGAAACACAATTTACTAAGTATTAGTCAACTGTGCGACAAAGGATTTAAGGTACATTTTACTTCCATGTCATGCACACTTGAGCATAAGGAAGTTGAAGGTATGAAATTGACAGGTAAAAGAATTAATAATATTTATATGATGGATTTTGACTCTTTACCTGCAAATGATATATGTTGCTTACTTTCTAGTGCTGATGAGAGCTGGCTGTGGCATAAGAGAGTGGCTCATATTCATATGGACCACTTGAACAAACTAGTTAGTAAACAACTAGTTCTAGGTCTCCCAAATAGAAAGTTTTCTAAGGATACGCTGTGTGACTCCTGTGAGAGGAGTAAACTAGTTAAGTCTTCCTTCCCCCCTATAAACTTGGTTCAAACCAAGAAGGTTTTAGAGTTGGTACACATGGACCTGTTTGGTCCATCTCAGGTTAGAAGTTTTGGAGGAAACCTATATGGCTATTTACTGGTAGATGACTACACTAGGTTCACATGGACATATTTTCTGACTCATAAGAGTGAGGCATTTTCTACTTTTAAGAAATTTGCTGCCTTGGTTCAAAATGAAAATAATCAGAAAATCATATCCATAAAAAGTGATCATGGAGGAGAATTCCAAAATGATGCTTTTCAAATCTACTGTGAACATCATGGTATCAAACACATATATTCAGCCCCTAGAACTCCACAGCAAAATGGAGTAGTAGAAAGGAAGAATATATCCTTAGAGGAGCTTGCTAGGACCATGCTTAAGGATTCTAATCTGTCTAAGTTCTTTTGGGCTGATGCTATTAATACTGCATCTCATGTAGTGAATAGGGTTCTCATTAGGCCTATACTTAGAAAGACTCCCTATGAGTTATACAAAGGGAGAAAGCCAAACATCTCCTACTTTAGGATTTTTAGGTGTAAGTGCTTTGTGTTAAACAATGGCAAGGGACATCTAGGAAAGTTTGATCCTAAGGCAGATGAGGGTATCTTTCTAGGTTATTCCCAGCTTAGTAAGGCCTATAGAATCTATAATAAAAGAACCAAAACTGTAGAGGAGTCTGTACATGTCAAATTTGATGAAAACTTGAACAACACACTTTCTATAGTTGATGAGTCTGTGGATAATATTGTAGATTCTGAACCTATAGAAACCAGTGAAACTGTACCTCCAACCAACCTTGACTGTGTAGAACCTATTAGGGAGGATGATCTACCCAAAGAATGGAAGTTTGCCAAAAACCATCCTATAGACAACATTATTGGAGAGATTTCAAAAGGAGTTTCAACCAGAAAATCCCTTAGAGAGTTTTGCAACCTTACAGCTTTTGTTTCTCAAGTAGAGCCCAAAAACATTAAGGAAGCTCTTATGGACCATGATTGGATAGTAGCCATGCAAGAAGAGCTCAATCAGTTTGAGAGAAACCAAGTGTGGACTCTTGTTCCAAGACCAGAGAATAAACATATCATAGGAACTAGGTGGGTTTTCAGAAACAAAATGGATGAGAATGGTGTTATTACTAGGAATAAAGCTAGGTTAGTGGCCAAGGGTTACAACCAGGAAGAGGGAATAGATTATGATGAAACCTATGCCCCAGTAGCTAGACTAGAAGCCATTAGAATCCTGCTTGCCTATGCGTGTATAATGGATTTTAAACTTTTTCAAATGGATGTTAAAAGCGCCTTTTTAAATGGAGACATTCAAGAGGAACTTTTTGTAAGTCAAACACCTAGTTTTGAAGATCCT
This sequence comes from Cicer judaicum, assembly GCA_037974835.1. Taxonomy (NCBI): domain Eukaryota; kingdom Viridiplantae; phylum Streptophyta; class Magnoliopsida; order Fabales; family Fabaceae; genus Cicer; species Cicer judaicum. The sequence goes on along the minus strand of JBBPBS010001045.1, from coordinate 7,293,076 downwards.
AAGCTTCCAAATCATGTGTTTAAACTGACAAAAGCTCTCTATGGCTTGAAACAAGCTCCAAGAGCTTGGTATGATAAGCTAAGCAATTTCCTTTTACAAGAAAATTTTTCAAGGGGAAATGTAGATAAGACACTTTTCATCAAAAGACAAGGAAAAGACATTTTATTGGTCCAAATTTATGTTGATGACATAATATTTGGGTCAACAAATGATAAGCTTTGTAAATATTTTGAAAACTCAATGAAGGGTAGATTTGAAATGTCCATGATGGGTGAACTCACTTACTTTTTGGGGTTTCAAATCAAACAAAGCAAAAATGGCATTTTTCTCAGTCAAAACAAATATTGCAGTGATCTTTTAAAGAAATTTGATTTTGAAAAGTTTAAACCCATTGACACACCTATGAGTCAAGCCTGCTACTTAGATAAGGATGAAAAGGGTAAAACTGTAGATGTGACTGTGTTTAGAAGCTTGATAGGATCCTTACTCTACCTAACAGCTAGTAGACCAGATATCATGTTTAGTGTGTGCATGTGTGCCAGATACCAGGCCAATCCAAAGGAATCCCATCTTAGTGCTGTTAAGAGGATCTTTAGATATCTCATAGGAACCAAAGATCTAGGTTTGTGGTATCCTAAGGGATCTACTTGCACTCTAGTTGGCTATTCTGATTCTGATTTTGCTGGATGCAAATTGGACAGAAAAAGTACATCTGGTACTTGTCAACTATTAGGGAACTCTCTTGTCTCTTGGCATAGCAAGAAACAAAATAGTGTAGCACTTTTAACAGCTGAAGCTGAGTATGTAGCTGCTGGTAGTTGTTGTGCACAAATCCTTTGGATGCAGCAACACCTCTCTGATTTTGGTGTTGATCTAGGAACAGTGCCCATTATGTGTGATAATACTAGTGCTATCAATATCACCAAGAACCCTGTCATGCATTCTAGGACTAAGCACATAGAGATTAGGCATCACTTCATTCGAGATCAATATCAACAGGGTAAGATTAAGTTGGAATATGTTAATACAACCGAGCAATTGGCTGACATTTTCACCAAGGCCTTGCCCAAGGACAGTTTCTTCTTTATAAGAATGAAACTTGGCATCATTGATCTTAATGAAATCTGATCCACTTACCCAATTCTATTGCCCAATCGAGTGTCCTGTGGTCAGATAGGAACAATTCATTAAACAATCGAGTGTACAATCGAATGTTTGATGAACAGTGTTTCAATTTGTCAAATTGGAAACGCGATATTCGATTGGTAAATCGAGTTGTTGGGTCTTAGTTTTTTTTTATTTTTTTTTGGCAATCTCTTCAATCGAGTAGTAAGTCGAATGTTCAAATCTCATAAGCAAGACGATTAAGATTTCATCATTACAATCGAATTGTCAATCGAATGATAAATTGGAATGTGGACCAACAAAAAAAAAAATTCGACTGGACAAGCGAATGATTGGATCAAGTGACTCACACATTTGAGATTTTTTGAAAACCAAAACCCGAGCATCGATTGGACAATCGATTGGCGTATATCCAGTGAAAAATTATAGCCGTTGGATGAGTGTAACGGTCATTTTTTTAACTCAGGATTCCAGACCATCCTATTGGGCAATTGAATTTCTACAATACTTTAAAACCTGACGAAACCCTAATTCGATTTCTCAATCAGTTTTTCACTCTGTTCAAACTTCAATCGTTCTCAGCATCTAATCAACCTCCAATCAAAGTTCTTCAATGGCACGCGTCAAACAAACTGGTAGAAAACCAGCTGTTACTTCTACTGGAACTTCCTCTAAAACAGTTCCCCAGGACAGTTCCTCTTCTTATTCTTCTACTTCAAGTGGAAGAACACCTTCACCCTCACCTCCTCCACCTCCTTCACCTCCAACCAAAAGAGTTTCTATTCCTACTCATAAGGTGTTGACTAGTGAAAAAGGCAAAGATGTTGCCATCACTCTAGAACACAGCAAAAAGAGGAAGGCTCCTCCAACAGAGAAATTGATGAGTGACGCTATGAAGGAAGTAACCAAGAAAAAGAAAAAGTCTTCATCTCCACCAAAGAAGGTTAAGCCTTCCAAGGAGAAACCTGTTGAAGGAAAGGCTGTTTCAGAGGCATTTATTAAAAGAAAAATCCAAGAGGCAAGAACATTGGATTTTCCTTATTTTGATAAAAATGGTTTTTCATTTCAAAACCATTTAAGATTTCATGGTTTAGAAAACTTCCTTTCCTTGTCTTTGGACGTGTATCCAAGGCTAGTCAGAGCCTTCTACTCTACTTTCATTTTGACCACGATTAGTTTTGCAGTTGAAGTTAAAAACAAAAGGATTGCAATGACTTTTGAAGAATTTTCCAAGGTGACTGGTTTACCCTTCTGTGGGTATACAATTGATGGAAGAGCACAAGATGCTCCGGAAGAAGAAGGATGGGAAAACTCTATAAATAGACATGTTGCTTTATAGGAACTGATGATCGAAGGATTCGTTGAGAAAGGGACTCTTCAAACAGGCCAAATGAAGGTTGAGCACAGGTTGCTCATGTATGTGCTAACACGGATGTTAGTACCTCGAGCTGGAAACCATGCGGTTGTACAGTGGCTGGACATTGTCCTGCTGTGGGGGCTATACAAAGAGCTCCGAATGAGCTGGACATGGATTGTGCTGCTGAACATGTTGGAGTCAGCACAGGGAAAGCACATCCTGACCTACCCCCAACTGGTAATGAAGATTCTGAGGCACTTCAAGGTGTCGTTAGCCGATGAAGAATCTATCAAAACCACATTAACATTTGGTGAAGCAATAGTAAACCAAATGCAGATTTGGCGCATCAACAACGTATGGACGAGAACTCCATCTGCTGCTGATCACGCACAACCCAGTGTTGGTCAAGCCCAGTCAAGTGCCCAAGCACCTGCACTAGCTGAAGGTCCATATGAGCTTATGGCAAAGCTAATGGAGGTCTTGAAATTTAAAGCAGAACACAGTGAACGAGTGGAAGCTTCTCTTCTCAAGCTTCAAGCCTCTTTGGAATCTGTCCACAAGGATGTGTCTGCTATTCGGGAGCACTTAGGGCTCAAAATGTCTTTTGAAGAAATTGCAGAGATTGGACGGCAATCAACTGCAGCCCCTAACCCAGACGACATAGACGGTTCTGATTCTCATGGGGCGAAGACACCTTCTGAGGCTAATACAGCGGTCTCTCCTCCTCATACTGGTGATAATGAGGATCAGCCCTAGTGTCTTTGGCTGTTTAGGTTTAGTGTAGTTGCTGTTTAGGTTTGTTTAATTTCCTCTTGTATCTATGTCTTTTTGTCTTAATGACAAAAGGGGGAGATTAATTTGAGATTATTTCATCTGATATGCTAGTATGATCTGATATTTTATTAATTTGCATCTGATATGTCTGCATATTATAATGGTGCTCTGGTACATACTACATATTATGCATATGTTCTGATACATACTAATCTGTTATATGCTCGTCTGTGAAAATGATGCACGTAACAGATTATATACATATTAATCTGTTATATGCTCGTCTGTGAAAATGATGCACGTAACAGATTATATACATATTAATCTGTTATATGTTGATCTAATGCACCCTATTTACGCGCTGATAATATTTTATATCATACATTCTAAAACTCATTGGGAGATTTTAAAATAATCTCAACATTAACTATATGTTTGTCATGAAATCATAAAGGGGGAGTTTGTAAGTCATGAGCTTCCCTGATCAAGTTTTTGATTTAAGTCCCAAACATACAGTACATATGAAATATTTGCTTTATCTAATGTTTTGAGTTGAGAAACCTTTCAGGCAAACATGAAGACACCATACACATGGAACAATAACTTGCAACTCAAGGAATCAACCAAAGTTGGAAGATGCACTTGAGAAAGATGCAAAAATGTATAGTGGTATTAGGTGTCAAAGTATCTAGTTGAGTAGACAAATCACTAGGGTCTCACACTTAAGTCCTTGCCAATGAACTTTTATCATTCATTCAAGTTTTTATCAAACTCATTTTGAAGGAATCGATTAGACAATCGATTGCAAGGGTCATCAATCGATTGACACATAGAATCTGTTAAAAATAGCTGAGGTCTGTAACAGGCTCAGTCGATTGTCAACTCGATTGACCAATTGATTGACAATTCGATTGACGCTATTTTTCAAGTTACAGAGAACACCCAGTTTTGATCAACTCGATTGATCACTCGAATGTCAACTAGATTGTCAACTCGATTGATTGGAGTGTCTGAGTCACTCTGATCACAACACTTGATTGATGAATCGATTGATGCTATTTTTCGAGTCACAGAGAGCACCCAATTTTGGCCAACTCGATTGCTCACTCGATTTAAACAAAATCATAGCATCAGGTCTGATTTACAAATTAAATGAATCGATTGTCCAATCAAGTGAAGCTTATATAATTCAAGTTTCAAGAAACACAAGACATACGACACTTGATGCTGCAATCCATTGATCCTTGATAAACTCGATTAGGCAATCGACTGTCCTGGTGATTTCCTTAAATATATATAAGATATTTCAATCATTTTACTAACACACTTGACACATAACTTTTCACAAAACTTTTCATATTTTTCAGAACCGTTTGTTACTATTTGCACATCTCTGAAAAACACTTTGAAAGAAAAGTTTTCTCAACACACAAAGATATCCATTGGAAAATCAATTCTTTGTGTGATGCTAGAGTGATTGAATATACTTCTTGATACTTCTCATATTTCTTTGTAAAAGAAAATTCTTTGTAATTGAAGTTATAGAAAATCCAGTTTGGAAACTGGTGGCCATCCTTGTTGATGTGATATCATCAAGAGGAAGTCTTACTATGATCTTGTGTGAGTTTGCGGATAAACTCCAAGGATCAAGTGGTGACAAAATAGGAGTGAAGGGATTTAGATTGATAGGTCGTGTAGAAGACTGGAAAATCTGTAAAAGCACTCGAATTCATTCTATAGTAAAAGGCTGAAATCACATTGTGATTTCGGGACTGGATGTAGGTCGATTGGATGAACGGCTGAACCAGGATAAACTCGGTGCAATCTTTCTTAACCCTTCTCTTTAATTTTCAGTATTGTATACCTGCTTATTCTTGTATGCTTCTTGATAATTTTGTATGCGATTTTAAATTTCCGCTGTGCATGATCTGTATGAATGTTGCATGATTAAGATAGGAATTAACATTGAACTAGTTGGATTTGATTTTAATTCTCGTGTTATTAATCAAAAGAAGTCATCGTTTTCCAACAAGTAGAAGTACCTTTTAATTTTATTTTTTTAAATAGTTAAAAAACACGTTCATTGTGTATATCAATTGAATTAATTTAATCATTAAATATATGTTATTAGAAAATAGTATCTCTGTCGTTAGTGTTTTTTTTCCCGTTGATTATATATATAATATGTTTTTACAGAGTAATTCATTATAATTCTATTATAGTGTTATTAAGTTGTTACATGTGTTTTATATTTTAAAAATTGCTCTCTTTGTCAGACCTAAATTAAATTTGTTGAACGTTTGGTGATAGGATTTAGATTTTATTTTAAAGAGTAAAACTAGTAATATTTGGTTTGAAAGAACTAGTTGAAATTGACAACGTACTAGAAATGTGTTTCATTTAACCAAACTAAATGAATTACGTTATTATTGACAAAATCTATATATTATGTTTTATATGTAAATTACAATAAGTAACTCTATGATATTTTATTTCATAATTAAATGATAAATGTTATAGATATTTTATTTCATAATTGAATGATAAATGTTGTGTGTTTAATTGATTTATTTTGTCATGTTAGTCTATCATGCTATGTTGATTTTCTACATATTGTGCTTAATTGGAGATTGAATATCTTAAATATATTTATAGACTCAGTTTGTATCTTGAGGGTGGTAAATTAGATATAAGTTCACTCATCCCAAATTTCGAGAACGAAATTCTTTAACAAGGGGAGAATTGTAACACCCTAAATTTGATAATAAACTATTTTATTAATTAAATAGGATTTTAAATAATTAATTGGATGTTAAAATTATTTTGGAATATATGTTGATAAATTTTGTGAATAATTTTTGTTATAAAGATGCTTTCTATGATGTGTTGATTTGATAGATATTATATTTAATGAGCAACATAAATAATAAATATTTTATTTTATTATTTTATATATTTTTCTAAAAATAATAGTATTTTAGTGTAATATTTTAAAGAACAATATTTTATATGATTTTAAGTGTATATGTGAGTTGGTTATTAATATCATATTTTCTTATATATAAATATATATATATATATATATATATATATTATGACTTAGTAATTCACATAAAATATTGTTGTTATATCTATTTATTTTATAATTTTGACTATTTTCTAATATGATGGTATTATTATAATATGAATATTTTGACAAATAAGTGTAATTGTAGGGATTATTTTGAACGTGAAAGTTTCAGTTATTAATAATATGTTTTTTTATATATTAATTATTTTAATTACTCTAATTTATAAAATATTAGTAACGTTTGGAAAACTAAATGGTACTTGGAGGAATATTAAAAAGGAAATTAAACAAATATTAATTTTATTTCCACAAAATAAAAATAATAACAGTAAAACAAAAACATAAATAAAGAGACCTTGTGAACCCTAATTTTTACTAAAATAAAATAAAACAAAGGGAAGGGAGTTGGACAGGCTGCCGTAGAACCAAAGAGTAAACACAACAACAACCTATCGTTTGATACTGGTGAGCCTTAACTGTCCCTGAAAAGTTTTTCTGTTTTCGTCCAAATTTCAGTATGTTGTTTTACTTATTTATCTATTCAATGAAACACAATTTTTCAGATTTTTAACAACCCGAATTTCTCCCTAAAATACCCAATTTCTCCATTTACAGAAATCCTTATTTTGCACTGTTCTCCTTCATCGTAAGTCCGATTTCAGTGAAACCAACGCCAAAACGACCGTGTGAAAAGTTGCTATATTATCCACTGATTAGGTTTCTTATTTATGGTAATTTTCCTTGACCGAATTTCAAATTTAGTTTTTAGAGTATCTTCTCATCATTTATTTTTAAAGTTTACCCATAAATTACCGAGTTTAGATCGATTGAAGGATAAAGTGTCAATGAACAAAGGTTTTTTGCTCGTGAAATCGTATTCGTGTGTGAAAACTTCAAAATAAGGTAAGGGGTGAGAGAGCGTTTGAATTCATTAGTATAATATATTGTGAGATGAACTGGAAAACCGTATTTCCCAACGATTCACCCGGGGCTTGCTACGTTCGGCAGTAGCCCTTTGAGAGATAAATTGTATAATTTTAAATATGAGAATTGTGAGATTAAAATGTGAAATAGAAATTTTTATAAGGTGTTGATTGATTTAATTTTCGATACTTGTGTGGTAGTTGATATTTGTTATTATTGTGATGTTGGATGTTGAATGAAATTATGTTTACATGTTTGCTTAGATGAAATTATGTGATGTGACAATAAAATATGGATGCATGGTTTGATATATGCTTACGTGATGATAATGATGATTTTTTATTGATGATAGTGATGTTATAAAATTGTGATGAAAATATTATAAAATGATAATGAGGATTTTTTATACGATGATCATGATTATTTATGATTAATGATATTATAAAATTGTGATGAAAATATTGAAGTACCCCATACTTTGTGAGATAGTGATGATTCTTAAATATGGTGCTCTTAATGGAGTAGTCTAAGCTAACGAGGGGAGAAAATAAATATGGTTAATTGTGAAGTGAAGATTATTTTGTCATCATATAGGTAGGGCCTGACAAGCCTAGTGATTATGGGGAAGTACAACTAAATGAGCCTGATCGTGGTGGTCAGCTATCGAGCCTTAAGGCAAGATTGTTAGACCTTGGAGGTATTCCGGTGGGGAATTCCTAGGTGACTTGGAGGTAGCACTCCAAATGTCGGGAGCTACCATGCAACACACGTTTACCTCGACTGTCGCGTACATGTGTCTCGGGTTGAGTTTAGGGGATCTATGAGGACAAGGCCAATCTGAATTGTCCGTCCACCGGGATGGTGGCATAGTATCATGGCCTCCTAACCAAGTACTTCAGAGTTAGAATGGTACCACATTGTGATGTAGAGTCTAAGCTCATGCATAGCATTGCATTTCCTTGTGATTGTTTTGTTGTGATTGATGTGTTTCAAAGGTAATAATAATTAGATAATTTGATGCATATTATAATGAGATGATTATTTTACTTGAGTGACTTTGATGTTATAGTATGATACTATTTAATTAAATATTTTAATATATCGTAAAGTGATTATGATACGGTTCTATTATCATTGTTTGCGTGTTCTTCTTACTCATATTATACTATTAACATGATTTCAAAACTCACCTCCTTCGTTGTTTGTGTTTGACTAGCTAGGCCCTGCGTTTGCAAAATCACAGTTATTACAGGTTAATGAGTCTTGAAGTTCATGTTTGGGAGGAACCCTGCTCTGATAGGTGATATCGGGAATAAGGGTTTTAGTTTGTATTTTACTTATTTAATTTGAATCTAATTTTTGTATGAAAACTTTAGAAGTACTAGTAAGTTTTTAGAATTAAATCAAGTTCATTGAGATTTAATTGTTTTATTTGAGTAATAAAATTTGAATTGTTGCATGGGTACTTTGAGAATATCCTAAATTAGTAACAGAAGTTTTTATTTGCTTGAAAATATAATTTTATTTATCCGCTGCAACTTTTATAGGAATATGATATAAATTATTATATATATTATTTTGGGATTTAGGGTGTCACAATGCCACTGAACACCCTTTCACTGCCTTGACCGTTATCAATATGGGGCATAGACGTCATCGGAATGACCGAATCAAAAGCATCAAATGTACATCTCTTTACCTTCGTGGAAGTTGATTACTTTATCAAATGAGTAGAAGTCGCTTCGTACGCCAATGTAACGAAAAATGTGGTAGTCAAATTCATAAAACAGGAATTAAATGTCGTTATGGCCTACCATGCAAGATAATTATTGAAAATCAATTTCTCAATTTCTCAAATCAAATCAAACTCAATTCTCAAAGTTCTAGCTACTACAAAACATTCATCATGCTTCATGGTTGCTTACAAAAAAAAAAAAAAAAACACAATTTGTACACTTTAGCATTCATTCATCAAGTTCAACTCTCTCTTCATACAATCTCACCAAAATTTATCTTAAGTGTTTAGCAAGGGTTATGAATTTATCACTCAAATCCTAGAACATCCATCACGATACCATAAGCATGAAAACAATTCTAGTTTGCAATCACAATGCAACAAACACATAAATAGTTTTTGTTATAATTAGGATTCAAATTGCTACAAGAAATAAATAGTTTTTGTTATAATTTCATGGAAGGCTAATTTTATAAGATTAATCCACGAGTTCAGAGTTTCATCAACACCTTGAGATTCAGGTTACACAATAAATTTCGATTCACGATTCTATTCTTATTTATTTGATTATATTGATATTTTGATTGCTTAAATTGAATTTCAATAGGATTGATTTAATTTATTTGACATAATTTGGTTTCGGTTTCAAATTTAATTGAAATATAATTTTGCGACGCTTGATTGTTAATTGTAATATTTTGATGATTATGATACTTAATCCAATCAAAGAAATCAAACTCACATAGGATTTATTACGCTTGTTTGATCAATTCTATACCCAAATAAGAATAGAATAAAAAATTAGAAATTAAACTCATTGATATAATATGTGATAGGTCTGAAACTCGAATAAGTGGAATAATTGTTTTGCTCATCAGTTAAATATAAAATTTAAAAAATCGATTTTTAATTTCAATTTTTAATTTGGTTATTATTATTATTATTATTATATTAGAAGTCCTTGCGAATCGATTCGAGTTATTACCACTATTTACATTTTATCAATTGTATTTGACCTGTGTGTGAAAACGGATCAAATTGGTGCCACTGCTAGGGACTCTTTGATAATAATATTATTCCTGTTTTTAGGCGACTGTCTCAGATTGATCCAAAATTTTGCCAGAAAATAAGAAAAAAAATCAAGGAATAGGAGTCTCAAATGCCTTCGTTTAGACTCTTTTTTGAAATTTTTGAACTTTTCATATTCTCCAAAAATTCCAAAAAAATTGGCGTTGCCTTTATTTTAATAATTTTTTGGTGGTATTTTTATATTTTTTTTGGATTTTACTTAATAGGATTTTCGATTTTTCACTTCAATTTTAGCATTAGGGATATTGTTAGAATTTTAAAAATTGTTATTTTGCAGTGCATTGTTATGATGATGCATGACTAGGGCTATTTTGGTGAATCTTCATTCTCTTGAACCTGAAATACATGGGAACTTGTTGCAAAATATGGCTGATGCGAATAATAGAACCTTAAGACAACTTGCTGCAACCAATGTCTATTATAATGTATTATGTATCATATATCCTAAAGTTACTTTCCCATTTAAACTTAAAAATGGTTTTATACACTTGCTTCCAAAGTTTAATGGTCTTGCAAGTGAGGATCCCCACAAACACTTGAAGGAATTCCATGTTGTGTGTTCTACCGTAAAGCCTCAAGGAGTCACAGAAGACCACATTAAGCTAAGAGCCTTCCCATTTGTCAATCCAATTGCAAACTTAGGGGTCAAACCAATTGACTGCACGGTCAGTTGTCAATCCAAATGCTCCCAATGTTAGTTCAATTACATTGAGGTCTAGGAATGCTGTTGAAATACCAAAGGTACCTAAAACTGCAGTGAAAAATAACAAGGTTGTTGAGGATACATTGATATCTGAAACTGTTGATGTTGAGCAAAATATACCACTTCCTTTTCCTCAAAGGTTAGTGAAGACTAAGAAAATGGAAGAGACAGATAGGGACAACAAGATCATGGATACATTTAGGAAGGTGGAAGTGAATATTCCCCTCCTTGAAGTAATTAAACTGATTCCAAGATATGCAAAATTTCTAAAAGATTTTTGCACACACAAGAGAAGGTTAAAAGGTAATGAAAGAGTAAACATGGGGCAAAATGTTTCAGCCCTCATTCAGCCCATGCCAAAAAAATGCAAAGATCCAAGAACTTTTTCCTATCCATGCACCATAGGCAATAGTCAATTTGAAAATGCTATGTTAGATTTAGGAGCTTCCATTAATGTTATGCCTACATCTATTTTTAACTCTCTTGCTCTTGGACCTTTACAAAGTACATGTGTTACCATTCAATTGGAGAACCACAACAATGGTCGTCCCACAGACTTATGGAGGATGTACTTGTTCGAGTTAATGAATTGATATTTCTTGCAAATGTTTACATTATGGACATGGAGGGAGAGAATAAGTCCAACAAACCATTCTTGAAAACTGCTAGAACAAAAATTATGTGCATGTTGAAACTCTTTCCATGGAATTTGGTTATAACATTTTAAAATTTATCATCTTTAATGCTATGAAACACCCAATGGAAGAACATTCCATTTTTTCAAATTGAATTGCTTGCTGATTTGGTTGATGACACTTACCCTGATATGTTTGTTACTAATTTTCTTTCATTGTCTGGTTTGGATGATACTTATACATGTGAATTTTGTATAGATACTCAATTGTGCCTTGTGTGTGCTGAGATTGAAGTTGCCTTGCAGGTTGATCATTGTGCTGATATCGATATTTCTACTAATATAATTGATTTTGTAGACTTAGCTTCGGCCACTGGTGTTGTACCTTCCATTGAACAACCATCAACTATAGAGCTTAAACCACTTCCTGAAAATTAGAAATATGCATATTTAGTAGGAAGTGGCAAGTTACCTCTGATTATTTCAACCAAACTTTAAGATGAATAGGAAGAGAAGATGTTGCAGATTTTGAGAAAACACAAGAAGGCAATCAGATGGACCTTGGCTGATTTTCCTGGTATTAGCCCATCCATCTGTATGCATAGGATACTACTGGAGGACGGGGTAAAATCAGTCAGGCAGGCCCAAAGGAGACTTAACCCATTAACTTTGGATGTTGCAAAAAAAGAAGTGACCAAGCTCTTGCAAGTAGGCATTATATACCCCATCTATGATAGTCAATGGGTGAGTTCGATGCAGGTAGTCCCAAAGAAAACTAGACTCATAGTGGTTAAAAATGAAAATAATGAACGTATCCCCACATGAGTGCAGAACAGCTGGAGGGTATGCATCGATTATAGGAGACTAAACCAGGAAACTAGAAAAGATCATTTTCCTTTACCATTCGTTGATCAGATGCTTGAACGGTTGGCTGGTAAGTCACATTATTGTTTTCTTGATGGCTTTTCTGATTATTTTCTTATCCATATTGCACTAGAGGACCAAAAAAAGACTACGTTCATTTGTCCTTTTGGCACATTTGCCTACAGGAGGATGTCCTTTGGCCTATGCAATGCTCCTATGACTACGTTGCATGATTAGTATTTTCTCTAACTTGATAGAAAATTGTATTGAAGTTTTCATGGATGATTTTACTATGTATGGTTCCTCATTTGATGCATGCTTGAACAATTTAGATAGAGTTTTGCATAGATGTATTGAAACTAACCTTGTGCTGAATTACGAAAAATATCATTTTATGGTTGAACAAGGCATAGTTTTGGGACATGTGATCTCTAAAAATGGGATTGAAGTGGATCCTGCAAAAATTGATATGATTTCTAATTTGTCTTACCCATCTTGCATCTGCGAGATTCGTTCTTTTCTTGGCCGTGCAGCTTTTTACAAGAGATTTATCAAGCATTTCAGCAAGATAGCTCTCTCGCTGTCAAATTTGCTACAAAATGATGTCAGTTTCATCTTCGATTTCAAATGCAAGAAGGCATTTGATTTCTTAAAGACAGCACTAACCTCTACTCCCATAATTCAGCCACCCAATTGGACCCTCCCATTTGAAATTATGTGTGATGCATCTAATTATGCAGTGGGAGCAGTCCTTGCACAAAGGGTTGGTAAGGCTGCCCATGTTATTTATTATGCTTCTAGACAGGCTAATTATACTACCACTGAAAAGGAACTTTTAGCTATTGTTTTTGCAGTTGATAAGTTTAGATCATATTTGTTAGGTTCGAAGTTAGTTATTTTTACTGACCATGAATCTTTGAAGTTCTTGTTGAAAAAACCAGAGCAAAACTAAGATTGATCTGGTGGATGTTGTTACTTTAAGAATTTGATTTAGAGATTAAAGATAAGAGTGAAGCTGAAAATTTGGTGGCAGATCATTTGAGCAGAATAGAAATGGATGAGGACCCTATTCCCGTTCAACATGAGTTCCCTAATGAGCAACTGCTACAATTATGTGAGGTAACTTCTTGGTTTGCTGATTTAGTTATTTATCTAGTTGCTAGAGTCTTTCATGCAAATGCATCCCGAAAACAAATACACAAACTTAAAAGTGAATCCAACTACTATATGTGGGATGATCCATATATGTGGAAATTTTGTAGTCACCAGGTGATTAGGAGATGTGTTTCCCACCATGAGGCTCAATCCATTCTTCATATTTGTCATGCCTCTCAAATTGGAGGACATTTTGGTCTTCACCGGACAACAAGAAAAGTCTTAGACTCAGGTTTCTTTTGGCCCACTTTGTTTAAAGATGCTTTTGAGTGTTAAAAAACTTGTGAATAATGCTAATTAGCAGGATCATCCATCACTCGTAGGAGTGAGATGCCTCAACAACCTATGCTTTTCTGTGAAGTATTTGATGTGTTGACAATGACTTTATGGGCCTTTTTCTTGTATCTTTTGGTTATGTCTATATTTTACTAGCTGTTGATTATGTTTCGAAGTGGGTGGAAGCAATACCCACTAGGACTAATGATTCTAAAGTTGTTGCAGGTTTTATTTGATCAAATATTTTTTGTTGGTTTGGAATACCCCGAGCCATCATAAGTGATCATGGCACTCATTTTTGCAACCGCACCATGGATGCATTGCTTCAGAAGTGTGGGGTTTTTCATATAGTTTCTACACGTTATTATCCCCAAACTAATGGGCAAGCTGAAGTCTCAAATCGAGAAATCAAACAATTCTTGTAACACCCCGTTTTTCAAAGCGAGGGTGTATTTTTTTTTCAAAAGAGATTAAAATAAAAGAGAGAAATGAATAAGATAAACACCTTTAAATATATAACTAAGTCATTATAATTTACAAGCAGCGGAAAAAGTTCTCAATCCATGAATTCAAAATATTTACATAACAAAAGTGGTACAGTCTTTCATGTTTAAAAATAAACGCAACCCAAAAAAAGACATCCATTCCCTCTGTGTCAACCTAGTCTGAACATTTTACAAAACACTAAACAACTTGAGTGATCTCCACGCGCCCAGTGAGATCCTCCTAGCGTAGCTCCAAACAAGCATTCCCATCTACATTCCCATCCGTAGGGTACGAACTGGTAGGATCATCCTGGCTCTCATTTGAGGGCAAAGCCCAGATTTCCACAATAGTTGTAAAGGGTCACCAACCGAAATTAACAGTTAACACATAACATTTAAGTTTTCAAATGCATAAAATATCCTCTCAACTAAGCATGCACCTTAAAAGGATTTTTCATATGCGAAGAGTTCATATAATGCTTGCCAAATATAAATGAAATCAAATAAAGTTCTCTAACTATCAAGTAATATATAACTGACCAAAAAATTGATAAATCAATTGACTAATCAACTATCCAACTCAAAATAAGATTTTCCACTAAGCCAATCTATTGGGAAAATCGATTTCCTGAAAGTTTTTAGTGAAAATAGAACTCTGAACTTACATCAATCGATTGGGGAAATCGATTTGGTGAAAGACAGAGCCCCTGTAATGAATCCAAACGATTTGCTAAATTGATTTCTTAAGTGGTTTAGAAACAACACATTACCAAATCGATTGGGTAAATCGATTTCGTGAAAGACAGAGCCCCTGTATTGAAGCCAATTGATTGGGCAAATCCATTTCGTGAAAAATGGCTGAGTTCTTGGATGGCCAAATCGATTTGGTCAATCGATTTCTTCAATGCATTTTCAAATTTCAAGAAAACAGGAGACATATTAATCGATTCATCCAATCGATTTCTTAAAGGGTTTTGAAAGACAAATTACAAATTCGATTTGACAAATCCATTTGATCAATTTAGAGAACTCCCTGTAACTAATCCAATCGATTTCCCTGCGTAATCTTCCAAAAATACATAAACTAACCTCAATAACATTCATAAATAATCCCAAATCTTAACACTTAGCAATTCCAACGTGATCACCACGACAAATTGGGCTTCGAAATAGTTTCGCAATCAAACATGTTATCACCAAATTCCAAAACATAACACTTAACACTTATAACACAATACCCACAACATCACGATGAACCAACAATTCACAATTTACTAGGGTGTAGTCTCTCACGGACAAACACAATTGACGAGGGTGTAGACTCTCACGGACAAACATAATTTACCAGGGTGTAGTCTCTCACGGACAAACACCTGTGCAGTCTCTCACGGACAAACACAATTTACCCAAAAACGTAAGTCGTAAACGTACCACCTATCACGGGTCAGTACTGTTTACCGAGGTGCCACCTATCACGGGTCAGCACAACTTACCGAAAAGCGTAAACCATAAATGTACTGCCTATCACGGGCCAGTACCGTTTACCAAGGTGCCACCTATCACGGGTCTGCACGGTTTACTAAAACAAAAATTAAGTAAACAAGACATTAAGAGATTCCCCATTCTTAATACTTATTTAACTTAAACAATTTTCAAAACAAACATTAAGTAAACGAGACATTAAGAGATTTCCCATTCTTAATACTCATTTAACTTAAGCGATTTTCAAAACAAACATTAAGTAAACAAGACACTGAGAGATTCCCCATTCTTAGTGCTTATTTAACTTAAACGATTTTCAAAACAAACATTAAGTAAACGAGACATTAAGAGATTCCCCATTCTTAATGCTTGTTTAACTCTAATTGTTTTCAAATTCCACACAGAACAACCTCAACCGTATTTAGAAATTTATTACACAATTCACGCCAAAACACAATAATTCATTTCTCCACAAAATCAATTTCACGACGACATTAAGTAAACGCAGATATTAAGAGATTCCTCATTCTTAATACTCATTTAACTTAACGATTTTCAAAACAAAACATTAAGCAAACAGAAGTATTAAGAGATTCCCCATTCTTAATACTCTTTTAACTTAAACGGTTTTCCAAAACAAACATTAAGTGAACACGATATTAAGAGATTCCCTATTCTTAATTCTCATTTAACTTAAATGATTTTTAAAACAAACATTAAGTAAACAAGACATTAAGAGATTCCCCATTCTTAATGCTCATTTAACTTAAACAATTTTCACAACACACATTAAGTAAACGAGACATTAAGAGATTCCCCATTCTTAATACTCGTTTAACTCTAATGGTTTTCAAATTTCACACAAAACAAACTCACACATATTATCCAATTCAATCCAAAACACATCAATTCATTTCTCCACAAAATCCAATCATCAACATATCAAATCTCACAAGCATTAATCATGAACACGAAAAATACGATGAACACAAATCATCAGAACATACCACTCAAACACAACAAATTTCATTTACTCAAAATCATACATAAATGGGTTAAATTCTTTTTCTCCAAATCAACTCCAAACCTAATAAAATTCTTTTCCACAAAACCACAGGTAAGGCCCTAAATGCAATCTAAAAGTTTGGAAGGATCCCTTACCTTCACATTAGCTTGAACGTGCGATTACGGCACCGTGAGTAAATCCGGTAAAATCTCCGCTCGCAACGCCGCTTCCAAAGTTGGTCCACTAGCACCGTAGCACGGAGGTGAGCAACTTTCCCTTCTATCTCTTTGCGAAACGAAGCTTAGATCTAGGTGACACGGGGAGGTTTGTGTTTGACGGTTTTGAAATCCATAATACCGTTTTCGAATCCGGAAGAAAGGAAGAAGCTGGAAACTTGATCATTCTCACCTACTAGCCTTGGGTTTCGATTTTCGAACTCAAAGGAAGCAAAGAAAGCAAATAAAAGTATAACAATGGAGGAAGGAGGAAGTTGGCTTCGCGTGAGGCAGAGGAAGGAGATGGATTTGCTTTCTTTCTTTCCTACCCTTTTACTTTCTCCCTTTTTCTTTCCTTTATATTTCTTTTCTTTCTATTTCCTCTTCTTTCTTTTCTTTTATTTCCTTTCTTTCCTTTTCCTTCCAAACAAACATATATATATTTATATATATTAATTACTTTTAACAAATATCTTCAAATCTAGATATTTATTAAAATTACCATTTCACTCATAACACATTAAATTCTTCGTAAAAGATTTCACCGCAGTTAATTTAATTTATTTATCGACGAGTAATGCTATTCGGGCATCAAAATATCTTTTTGGGCATTTAAGCTCACAAAATATTAATAACTTGGCTAAAAAGCCTCCGAGTTCCATACCCAAAATACACCAAAATACAAACGGTGTAATTTAAAATTATGGGTCTTACATTACTACCCCCCTAAAATTAGTTTCGTCCTCGAAACTATAAGTCGATAAATAACTCTGGGTGTTGTTCCCTCATCTTTCTCTCCAGTTCCCAAGTCGCATCTCCAGTAATTGGGTTCCAATTCACCTTGACCAAGGAAACATCTTTGGTCCTCAATCGCTTAATCTTCCTGTCATCAATTCTCACAGGTGGTACTTCGAACGACAGGTTGCCCTTTAGCTGTACTGTGTCTGATTCGATCACATGAGATGGATCTGCAGGATATTTCCTCAACTATGACACATAAACACGTCATGAATATTGGACAGTATCGGAGATAATGCAATCCAATAAGCAACGGGCCCAATTCGTGCAGAAATCTGATATGGTTCAATAAATTTCGGAGTCAACTTCTTCGATCGAAACGCTCTACCAACTCCAGTAGTATGTGTGACTCTTAGAAATACATGGTCCCCCTGTTCGAATTCTAAACGTCTGCGATGCTTGTCCGCGTAACTCTTCTGACGATCCTGTGAAGTCTTCATTTTCTCCTTGATCTTCCTTACCTTAGCTGTAGTCTGTTGCGCCATCTCTGGTCCGACAATCATACTTTTACCGTCCTTATACCAACACAAGGGCGTTTGACACTTGCGCCCATATAAAGCCTCATATGGTGCCATTCCAATACTTGTGTGGAAACTATTGTTGTAGGTGAACTCAATCAACGGAAATACGTCATCCCAACTTCCTCTATCATCTAATACACATGCTCTCAACAGATCCTCCATGGGCTGATTCGTCCTTTCAGTCTGTCCGTCCGTTTGTGGATGGTAAGCTGAACTCAATCGTAGTTTCGTTCCCAACGCTTCGTGCAATGCTCCCCAAAAATGTGATGTGATCTTCAGATCACGGTCTCACAATTTCGACAATGTAGACCTCTGTTAGCTGATCTACCTTATAGGTGGTCTTTACTGGCAAAAGTGTGCAGATTTAATCAGTCGATCCACTATCACCCATATAGAATCATTCTTTCTACTTGTTTTTGGCAATCCAGTTATAAAGTCCATGGAAATGCTGTCCCACTTCCACTCAGATATATTTAGAGGTTGCAACACCCCAGCAGGTCACTGATGTTCCACCTGGTACGAAACATCCATCTAGTACCAAACCTAAACACTAAGTCTGACACCGACACATTGAGTACAATATATCATTACCTAATGATAGGACTTCCAATCCATACCAAGAATAATCTTGGGTTATTGTAGAGGTAAACAAATCAAATTAATCGAGAAATCTCTATTATGGACAATTACTTGGCAATGTAAACTTGCAATATTTTCAGTCAAAGTCTTAGGAGGCATAAAACAACCAAATCAAAAGGGTAGTGACGATGCAGATAACTTCCAACGATTCATAAAATCCATAGTAATGAAGGAATGGGTTGTCCCCGAATCAGAAAGTGTAGTTAGGGGGTTACCTGTAATCGCATAGTCGTATTGAATCAGATTTCTAGATAAATTTCCAACTTCAGCGCCGATGCAATAAACATGTCCTCTAGCAGTAGGAAGAGTAATCCTAGATACATTCACCATTGGCTCCACCTTCAGAGCCTTGCAATTCTTTGCAAAGTGCCCTGGTTTATGGCAATTATAGCAAGTAGGACTGTTAAAGGTACAAGCATAAGCATAATGTCCCTCTTCTACACATCGGAAACATCGTATCCCTTGTCCCACTTGTCTCCCAAAGTCTTGGTTCCCTGGGTTATTCTGTCCCCCGTTGTTATCATATGGTCGATTATAAGGTTTAGCAACTTGTTTTCCCTTGTTCTGATACTTCAGCCGACTAGGCCCTCTTGAGTTAAAATTCCCTCCTCGACTAGCTCTCTTATTCTTCATATCCTCAACTTCTCTACATTTTTCCACAAGAACTTGAAAACGTTGAATTCCCAAGGGTAAGATAGAGTCTTGAATCTCATACTTTAGTCCGTCTTGGAAACGATGACACAAGAATGGCTCGTCAATCTCTTCACGGAAAAATCTAAAATGCCTTGATAGTGATTCAAACTTAGCAGCGTATTCGCCCACGGTCATGTTCCCCTGATGCAGTCTCAGGAAATCATCACCCAGTCTAGTCCTGGTACTCATCGGGAAGTATTTGTCTAAAAACTTCCTTTTGAAAGATTCCCAGTTCACCTCCTCATGAGCTGATCTCATCAACAATCTTGTACTCCTCCACCAGTACTCGGCATCTCCTTGTAGCATATACGTGGCATAATTGACCTTCACTGCCGCCTGACAGTTAATCATTTCGAAGATCTTCTCCACTTCTTGGATCTATTGATCTGCTTTCTCTGAATTGTCATGCCCCTCAAACTTGGGAGGATTGTAACGACGAAAGTCTTTTAATCCTCTTGACTCTGCAGCACGGATCTCTCTTTCCCTCTTTTCGAGATCACGTTGAGTCTTGGCAGTAGTCTGTGCAGCAACAGAAGTAGCCATGTTATTCATAGCCTCCGCCATTCGATTATCCCTATTGGCATTGGCTCTCGAAACGTCATTCCTCCTTGGCGGCATGGTTTTCCTATAAAACCATCAACGAGTAGAGTCTTAACACTACTTCAATAATTCCAAAAATAACTTCCGACCAAGGCAGCACATAATAATTATTTTGAACTTGACAACTCAAACCACCTAAACCGACACATGATCAGACAACAACTCCTAACCTACAATCTAGAACTAAAGGTTCCACAGCCCCCAAAGAAAACCAAACCAAACCTCTGATTCCACAATGTAACACCCCGTTTTTCAAAGCGAGGGTGTATTTTTTTTTTCAAAAGAGAGAAATGAATAAGATAAACACCTTTAAATATATAATTAAGTCATTATAATTTACAAGCACCGGAAAAAGTTCTCAATCCATGAATTCAAAATATTTACATAACAAAATTGGTACAGTTTTCCATGTTTAAAAATAAACGCAACCCAAAAAAAGACATTTGTTCCCTCTATGTCAACCTAGTCTAATCATTTTACAAAACACTAAACACCCTCGGTGATCTCCACGCGCCCAGTGAGATCCTCCTAGCGTAGCTCCAAACAAGCATTCCCATCTACATTCCCATCCGTAGGGTACGAATCGGTAGGATCATCCTGGCTCTCATCTGAGGGCAAAGCCCAGATTTCCACAATAGTTGTAAAGGGTCACCAACCTAAATTAACAGTTAACACATAACATTTAAGTTTTCAAATGCATAAAATATCCTCTCAACTAAGCATGCACCTTAAAAGGATTTTTCATATGCGAAGGGTTCATATAATGCTTGCCAAATATAAATGAAATCAAATAAAGTTCTCTAAATATCAAGTAATATATAACTGACCAAAACATTGATAAATCAATTGAATAATCAACTATCCAACTCAAAATAAGATTTTCCACTAAGCCAATCGATTTCCTGAATGTTTTTAGTGAAAATAGAACTCTTAACTTACATCAATCGATTGGGGAAATCGATTTTGTGAATGACAGAGCCCTTGTAATGAATACAGTCGATTTGCTAAATCGATTTCTTAAGTGGTTTTGAAACAACACATTACCAAATCAATTGGGTAAATCGATTTCGTGAAAGACAGAGCCCCTATATTGAAGCCAATCGATTGGGCAAATCCATTTCGTGAAAAATCGATTTCTTAATTCATTTTCAAATTTCAAGAAAACAGGAGACATATCAATCGATTCATCCAATCGATTTCTTAAAGGGTTTTGAAAGACAAATTACAAAATCGATTTGACAAATCGATTTGATCAATTTAGAGAAGTCCTTGTAAATGATCCAATCGATTGGGGCAATCGATTTCCCTGCGTAATCTTCCAAGAATACATAAACTAACTCAATCACATTCATACAAAATCCCAAATCTTAACACTTAGCAATTCCAACGTGATCACCATGACAAATTGGGCTTCGAAATAGTTTCACCACCAAACATGCTATCACCAAATTCCAAAACATAACACTTAACACTTATAACACAATTACTACAACATCATGAGTTTCGAAATAGTATTGCAATCAAACAAGCTATCACCAAATTCCAAAACATAACACTTAACACTTATAACACAATACCCACAACATCACGACGAACCAACAATTCAAAATTTACCAGGGTGTAGTCTCTCACGGACAAACACAATTCACCAGGGCGTAGTCTCTCACGGACAAACACCTGTGCAGTCTCTCACGGACAAACACAATGTACCAGGGTGTAGTCTCTCACACACAAACACCTGTGCAGTCTCTCACGGACAAACGCAATTTACCAAGGTGTAGTCTCTCACGGACAAACATTTGTGCACTCTCTCACGGACAAACACAATTTACCCAAAAACGTAAGTCGTAAATGTACCACCTATCACGGGTCAGTACTGTTTACCGAGGTGCCAACTATCACGGGTCAGCACAACTTACCAAAAAGCGTAAACCATAAATGTACTGCCTATCACGGGCCCGTACCGTTTATCAAGGTGCCACCGATCACGGGTCTGCACTGTTTACTAAAACAAACATTAAGTAAACAAGACATTAAGAGATTCCCCATTCTTAATACTTATTTAACTTAAACAATTTTCAAAACAAACATTAAGTAAACGAGATATTAAGAGATTCCCCATTCTTAATACTCATCTAACTTAAGCGATTTTCAAAAGAAACATTTAGTAAACAAGACATTAAGAGATTCCCCATTCTTAATTCTTATTTACAGTAAACGATTTTCAAAACAAACATTAAGTAAATGAGACATTAAGAGATTCCCTATTCTTAATACTCATTTAACTTAAGCGATTTTCAAAACAAACATTAAGTAAACAAGACATTAAGAGATTCCTCATTCTTAATACTTATTTACATTAAATGATTTTCAAAACATTAAGTTAATGAGACATTAAGAGATTCCCCATTCTTAATACCTATTTGACTTAAGCGATTTTCAAAACAAACATTAAGTAAACAAGACATTAAGAGATTCCCCATTCTTAATACTTATTTAACTTAAACGATTTTCAAAACAAACATTAAGTAAACGAGACATTAATAGATTCCCCATTCTTAATACTCATTTAACTTAAGTGATTTTCAAAACAAACATTAAGTAAACAAGACATTAAGAGATTCACCATTCTTAATGCTCGGGTAACTCTAATGGTTTTCAAATTCCACACAGAACAACCTCATCCGTATTTAGAAATTTATTACACAATTCACGCCAAAACACAATAATTCATTTCTCCACAAAATCATTTTTACGACGACATTAAGTAAACACAGATATTAAGAGATTCCCCTTTCTTAATACTCATTTAACTTAACGATTTTCAAAACAAAACATTAAGCAAACCGAAGTATTAAGAGATTCCCCATTCTTAATATTCTTTTAACTTAAACGGTTTTAAAAAACAAACATTAAGTAAACAAGATATTAAGAGATTCCCCATTCTTAATTCTCATTTAACTTAAATGATTTTCAAAACAAACATTAAGTAAACAAGACATTAAGAGATTCCCCATTCTTAATACTCGTTTAACTCTAATGGTTTTCAAATTTCACACAAAACAAACTCACACATATTTTCCAATTCAATCTAAAACACATCAATTCATTTCTCCACAAAATCCAATCATCAACATATCAAATCTCACAAGCATTAATCATGAACACGACAAATACGATGAACACAAATCATCACAACATACCACTCAAACACAACAAATTTCATTTACTCAAAAACATACATAAATGGGTTAAATTCTTTTTCTCCAAATCAAATCCAAACCTAATAAAATTCTTTTCCACACAACCACATGTAAGGCCCTAAATGCAATCTAAAAGTTTGGAAGGAGTCCTTACCTTCACGTTAGCTTTAACGTGCGATTACGACACCGTGAGTAAATCCGGTAAAATCTCCGCTCGCAACGCCGCTTCCAAAGTTGGTCCACTTGCACCGTAGCACGGAGGTGAGCAACGTTCCCTTCTATCTCTTTGCGAAACGAAGCTTAGATATAGGTGAAATGGGGAGGTTTGTGTTTGATGGTTTTGAAATCGCTAATACCGTTTTCGAATCTGGAAGAAAGGAAGAAGCTAGAAACTTGATCTTTCTCACACGCTCGATTTTCGAACTCAAAGGAAGCAAAGAAAGCAAAGAAAAGTATAACAATGGAGGTAGGAGGTAGTTGGCTTCGCGTGAGGCAGAGGAAGGAGATGGATTTGCTTTCTTTCTTTCCTTCCCTTTTATTTTCTCCCTTTTTCTTTTCTTTATATTTCTTTTCTTTCTATTTCCTCCTCTTTCTTTTCTTATATTTCCTTTCTTTCCTTTTCCTTCCAAACTAACATATATATATATATATATATATATATATATATATATTAATTACTTTTAACAAATATCTTCAAATCTAGATATTTATTAAAATTACCATTTCACTCATAACGCATTAAATTCTTCGTAAAATATTTCACCGCAGTTAATTTAATTTATTTATCGATGAGTAATTCTATTCGGGCATCAAAATATCTTTTTGGGCATTTAAGCTCACAAAATATTAATAACTTGGCTAAAAAGTCTCCGAGTTCCATACCCAAAATACACCAAAATACAAACGGTGTAATTTAAAATTATGGGTCTTACAGTTCTTAGAAAAGAATTTGCAGCCAAAAAGGAAAGACTGGAGCCACCGACTTGAAGAAGCTTTTTGGGCGCAAAGAACAACCAATAAAACACCAATAGGAATGTCCCCTTATCGACTTGTGTTTGGTAAGGCATGCTTGTTGGACGGTCAACAGTTGTAGCCTTGAGATGGAGAACACAAATTTGGAGAGAAAGCTTCAATTGCAACAACTTGAAGAGCTTAGACTTGAAGCTTACGACAACTCTCGCATCTATTAAGAGAAAACTATGTACTTTCATGATAAGATGATTTCTAGGAAGAAATTTTCTATTCGGGAAAAAGTTTTATTGTTCAACTCCCATTTGAAAATTATGGCTGGGAAACTTCGATCGAAGTGGATTGGCCCTTTTATTCTTACTAACATTTTTCCTTATGGTATAGTGGAAAGTGAAAACATTGACAAAATGTTCAAAGTAAATGGACAATGCCTCAAGCTATTCCATCATAGCTCTGTGCTTGAAGATGCTACCATAGAAGAACTTTTCTTGGAAAAGCCCACCTACACTGAAGTTTAAACAGGGAGCTACCTTTCCTTACTCTTATTTTATACTTGTTACTTTCATTGAGGACAATGTGTAATTTAAGTGTGGGGGTATTATTTAGGATTTTATTTGTTATATTTCAAAAAATAAAAATAAAAAAAAAATAAAAATGGGCATTACATTGCATGCTTTTTCATCAGATTGTATGGTTGTAAATGTTGAGAGTTTGCTTGGAGTGGCATAATTGGATATTTTTGCATTCTTGGTAAAATAAATTGGATTAAAATGCTAAATTGTGTATCATTTGTGATAAGTCGTTAACATTTGTGAGATTTTTGAGCCTTATTTTGAATGGAATACATTTTTCTATCTTTTCTTTCTTGTGTGTTATCTCACTCATGATTGCTAGTTACGCCATAACTTGACTTGACACTTGTCTGAATGCATGTATTGAAATAACCTGTGCATTTGTTTCTGATTAAGCTACTAGCCAAAATAAGCCTACCCTACAATTATCCATTTACGTAAGCCCCTTTGAGCCTAATTAACCCATTTTTTTGTTATATAGCTCGTTACAAGCCTAAAAGTGAAAACAATGAATTGACTCAACCTTGAGGGATAAAGGAGTATTTCGTTACATAAGCGTATGAGTGCTCAACTTGTTTGTTTAAATTTAAGGGTTATGAGAAAAAAAAAACAAGAAAAAAAGAGAGAAAGAAAAAAAATACATATGAGGAAAAATGGTTGTGTTGTGAGCAAAGAAAGTGTGAAAATAAAAGTCAATGATGTTTTGTTGAGTTACTTCTTAATGTTGTTTTTCTCTCTTAATCATTACCCTTTATCCTCTTTGCTTTTCAGCCCTAGTCTCCTTAGGATTATCTCACCATTACCTTGGCCATATTGCAACCTAAATAAAAACCTTTTGATCATTATCTGCATGTGTTTCAAATATAGATTATAGAGGCTTGTCAAGCCTACGGTAGTGCTAGCTTTCATGACGTGCTTAGAGTGTAAACAGGAGTCCAAGCACTTTGAGTGTAAACATTTTGAGAGAATTTTATATCCTTGGAGGACTCTATCACTTATGATGCATTCTTTAGTTAACTTGTCCTCTTGTTTTCCTTGGTTGTGATAACAAAACTATTCATGATTGCTTTAAGCTAGAAATATTTTTTCTCTCACCACTTTGCATTCTTAAGAATATTTGGAATCACATGCATTGTTTTGCTCGGAGTGCAAAAGTTTAAGTGTGGGCCCGGGGGAGTTTGATCATAGCATTTGGGCACATGTTTTTAACTTTTTAGTTTGGTATTTTAAAAGCTCTTTATAGGTTAAATTAATACTTTTAGCATTTTCTAAACTTTGGGTCGAATTTGAATTATAATTTTATTATTTGCATTTTAATTTTATTATTATATTTTGACTCTTTCTCGCTCTGTAGGTCATAACTTGAGCTCTAGATATCGGATTGGCGCATATGAGTAGGTGTTAGAAAGATAAAAAAAAAACATGACCTACAACTTTTGCGTTGGAAGAAAAGACCAATTCTAAACTTTACTGGACCTAAATTGCAGATTTTGTAATCTGTACTTTTGTAATAATGTTAATTAGCGGATCACTTGTTTTTAAACCCTATACCCTAAACCTCAATATCAAGTACTATATATTGGAAGTTTTGTTTCTTTTCTACGGACGTAAAGCTTAGGATTCACATTGCTACAAGAAATAAACAGTTTTAATTTTAATTTCATGGAAGGCTAATTTTATAAGATTAATCCACGAGTTCAGAGTTTCATCAACACCTTGAGATTCAGGTTATATTGTCAATTTCGATTCATGATTTTGTTCTTGTCTATTTGATTATATTGATATTTTGATTGCTTAAATTGAATTTCAGTAGGATTGATTAAATTTATTTGACATAATTAGGTTTCGGTTTCTAATTTAATTAAATTATAATTTTGCCACGCTTGATCGTTGATTGTAATCTTTTGATGATTGTGATACTTAATCCAATCAAAGAAACCAAATTCACATAGCATTGATTACGCTAGTCTGATCAATTCTATAGTCAAATAAGAATAGAATCACAAATAAGAAATTAAACTCATTGATAGAATCTGTTATAGTTCTGAAATTCGAATAAGTGAATTAATTGTTTTGCTCATCTGTTAAATTAAAAATCTATAAATTCATTTTTAATTTCAATTTTCAATTCGATTATTATTATTATTATTATTATTATTATTATTTTTATTATTTTTATTGTTATTATTATTATTATTATTATTATTATTATTATTATTATTATTATTATTATTATTATTATTATTATTATTATTATTATTATTATTATTATTATTATTATTATTATTATTATTATTATTATTATTATTATTATTATTATATCAGACATCCTTGTGAAACGATTTGAGTTATCACCTCTATTTACATTTTATCAATTGTATTTGACCCATGTGCGACAACGGATTAAATTGACGCCGCTGCCAAGGACTCTCTCATAATAATATTAACCCTATTTTCCGGCAACTATCTCGGATTGCTCCGAAATTTTACCAGAAAATCAGAAAAAAAAATTAAGGATTAGGGACATTGTTCGAATTTTCGTTTCCTTTAGTCTGTATATAGAACTTATACGATAACTACAATCAAAATCCCAAATTCCTTCGATTAGACTCTCTTTTGAATTTTTTGAATTTTTTATATTCTCCAAAAATTCCAAAAAAATTTGCGTTGCCTTTATTTGATTTTTAGAAATTTTTTGTGGTATTTTTATATTTTTTTTGATTTTATTTAGTAGGGTTTTCAATTTTTCACTTCAATTTTAGCATTAGGGACATTGTTGGAGTTTTTAGAACTGTTATTTTGCATTGCATTGTTATGATGATGCATGACTAGGTCTAGTTCTATGAATATTCATTCTCTTGAACCTGAAATAGATAGGACATTTCATTTACGTCATTGACTTAATAGAGCTGCTAGTGTTAACGAGTTAGAGTCAGATACTGAAATTGACAACTTGTTGCAAAATATCAATTAAGACAACCTTAAGACAACTTGTTGCACCTAATATCAATTATAATGCATTATGTATCACGTATCTTGAAGTTACTGTACCATTTGAAATTAAATCTGGTTAATACACTTGCTTCCAAAGTTTAATGCTCTTGCATGTGAGGATCCCCACAAACACTTGAAGAAATTTTATGTTGTGTGTTCTACCATGAAGCCTCAAGGAGTCACATAAGACTAGATTAAGCTGAGAGCCTTCCCATTTTCACTCCAAGATGCTTCCAAGGACTAGTTATTCTACCTTCAACCAGGTTTTGTCACAAGTTGGAATGATGTAAAGATATTGTTTCTAGAAAAATTCTTCCCTGCCTCAAGAGCTGCTTCAATCAGAAAAGAAATATGAGTATTGGATAATCACACAACAAAGATTAAAGTGTTTAGGCCCAAAAGCTCACAAATAGAATAATAAGAGAGATTCTTAACTATTTAAATGATGCCAAACATGTCATTGTAATTTTTTTTTGAATGTCAAGACTTCCACATCTAAAGAGTAATCAACAACATATGCATTAGTGAACTAGTCATATTGAGCAATGATATGAGGAAAGAAATAGAGTTTAAGTTTCAAAATCTGAAACAAATAGTTTAATACTAGCTTCAAGTTGTTAAAATTTATTCATCATAGTGCATGTTTTCACACAATTAAAAAGAAACAAATTCAAATAATAAAGATAAGATTGCAAAAATAAAAGTTACGTCTACCTGTGGGTTTCCTCCCATGAAGCGCTTCATTAAAGTCATTAGCTTGACGTGTCAACTATTGTCGAGGTGACATATATGACAAGAGGAACACACCATCCTTCTTCTTTTTATTTGGTAGAAATTCCATGAACTTGAGAAATAAATGATGTTGCTTCCACATCCTTTTCAATTGCACATTGATGAACCAAGCATAAATCGAATCACGAACTTTATCAATTTTTTTTCCTTTTCCTCGTTCTTCTTTTCCTCTTGCTTATCTTCTTTAACCACAACAATGAAATTATCTTCAATCTTCAACTTCTCCTCCATCTTTATCAAACTTAACCACTTGCTCAAATAACCTCTCACATTGACTTTCAAATCTTTCAATTGAAACCATGTTATTCTTCATGAATTCAACCAAAATGTCTGTAATGTAAAACTCTTTGTCATCTGATTCTTTGGATAGAATTTTAGGAGGTAGAATTTGTTCCCAATTGATCTATTTAATATAACACTCTATGTTTTGATCTGCTTCTTTGACAAAAAAAAAATCTTTATATTCTATTAGTTTGACAAAGTCATCAAAATAAGTTCTATTCCTATGTCCTTCTCCACAAAAGTCACACATAAAAGGTCGCATTTGAGAGATCAGAGAGTGATATTTCAAAAATATATCTCTCAAGATTTGTCCCTCAATCATGCGACATATACAAGATATAAGACAAGTATCACACTCTTCATATAATTGTAGTATAATATCATTATTACAATCTTCCATCCTCTACAGCGGACAATATGTGACACCCTAAATCCCAAAATAATATATATATATATATATATATATAATAATTTATATCATATTCCTATAAAATTTGCAGCGGATAAATAAAATTATATTTCTAAGAAAATAAAAACTTTTGTAACTAATCTAGGATATCACGTTTCTCAAAGTACAAATGTAACAAATTCAAATTTTATTACTCAAATAAAACAATTTAATCTCAATGAACTTGATTTAAGTATAATTACTTGATTTAATTCGAAAAACTTACTAGTATTTCTAAGGTTTTCATACAATAATTTGATTAAAATTAAATAAGTAAAATACAAATTAAAACCCTTATTCCCGGTATCACCTATCATAGCGGGGTTCCTCCCAAACTTGAACTTCAAGATTCATTAACCTGTAATAATTGCGATTTCGCAAACGTAGGGCCCAGCCAGTCAAACACAAACAACGAAGGAGGTGAGTTTGAAATCATGTTAATAGTATAATATGAGTAAGAAGAATACGCAAACAATCATAATAGAACTGTATCATAATCACTGTACGATATATCAAAATATTTAATTAAATAGTATCATACTATAACATCAAAGTCACTTAAGTAAAATAATTATCTCATTATAATATGCATCAAATCATCTAATTATTATTACCATTGAAACACATCAATCACAACAAAACAAATGAAATGCAATGCTATGCATGAGCTTAGACTCTACTTCACAATGTGGTACCATTCTAACTCTGAAGTACTTGGTTAGGATGCCATGATACTATGCCACCATCCTGGTGGACGAACAATTCAAATTGGCCCTGTCCTCATAGATCCCCTCAACTCAACCCGAGACACATATACGCGACAGTCAAGGTATACCTGTGTTGCATGGTAGCTCCCGACATTTGGAGTGCCACCTCCAAGTCACCTAGGAATTCCCCACCAGAATACCTCCAAGGTCTAACAATCTTGCCTTAAGGCTCGAAAACAGACCGCCACGATCAGGCTCATTCAGTTGTACTTCCCTAGAATCACTAGGCTTGTCAGGCCCTACCTATATGATGACAAAATAATCTTCACTTCACAATTCACAATATTTATTTTCTCCCCCCGTTAGCTTAGACTACTCCATTAAGAGCACCATATTTAAGAATCATCACTATCTCATCAAGTATGGGGTACTTCAATATTTTCATCACAATTTTATAATATCATTAATCATAAATAATCATGAGCATCGTATAAACTCATATCAATTTTATATCATCACCATAATCAATCAAAAATCATCATTATCATCACGTAAGCATATATCAAACCATGCATCCATATTTTATTATCACATCACATAATTTCATCTAAGCAAACATGTACACATAATTTCATTCCACATCAAACATCACAATAATAACAAATATCAACTACCACACAAGTATCGAAAATTAAATCAATCAACACCTTATAAAAATTTCTATTTCACAATTTAATCTCACAATTCTCATATTCCAAATTAATCAATTTATCTTTCAAAGGGCTACTGCCGTACGTAGCAAGCCCCAGATGAATCGTAGGGAAATACGGTTTTCCCGTTCATCTCACAATATATTATGCTCATGAATTCAAACGCTCTCTCACCCCTTACCTTATTTCGACGCTTTCATACACGAGTACAATTCCACGAGCAAATAATATTTGTTCTTTGACTTTTTGTCCTTCAATCGATCTAACTCGACAATTTATGGTAAACGTCAAAAATAAATTATGAGAAAATAGTCTAAAAACTGATTTCGAAATTCAGTCAAAGAAAATTACCATAAATCAGAAAACCAATCAGTGGATAATATAGCCACTTTTCACATGGTCGTTTTGACGTTGGTTTCACTAAAATCGGACTTACGATGAAGGAGAACGATGCAAAATAAGGATTTCTGTAAACGGAGAAATCGGGTATTTTAGAGAGAAATTCGGGTTGTTAAAAATCTGAAAAATTGTATTTAATTGAATAGATAAATGAGTAAAACAACATAATGAAATTTGGACGAAAACAGAGAAACTGTTATGGGACAGTTATGGATCGCCGATGTCAAACGATACGATTATTGTTTGTTTCCTCTTGATTTTAGTGGTGCTGGCCGTAAGCTTCCTTGTTTGTTTTTTTATTTTGTTTTATTAACAATTTAAATCATTTACACACATGGGTCAAGCCCATTAGACTCCTTTTAGGTTTTACTATTACTATTTTATTTTATTAAAATTAAAAAACAAAATTTCATTAATAAAACATTATTAATATTTCAAAACTAATAATTTATAAAATACCTTTAAAATACATTAATAACAAAAACTCTCATATTCTAATTAATCACTATAATTACACTTATTTTTCTAAATACTTACGTTAAATTACTACGTTAGAAAATATTTAAAATTACAAAATAAATAAATATATAAAATCAGCACTATTTCAAAATAAATAAATATAAAATCATGATGCCATAACAAGTATATAAAAATAAAGAGAATAAAACACAATAGTACCACTATCTCAAGATAATTATTTTTAAAATGAATAATTAAAATTAGATAAATATAATTAAGTACATATATAATATTAGTTAAACGCAAAAAGAATGTTATTTTAATTGGGTGCACGTTTATACACGTAAAATGACATAAAATCTTATTCTTCAAACTATTACACTAAAATATTATTACTTTTAAAAATTTATATAGTATAATCATATAAAATATTTATTATTTATATCTTTCGTTTAATATAATGTGTATCAAACTAGTACATCATAGTAAACATTCGTATAACAAAAATTACTAACAAAATTCATCAACATATATTCTAAAATAATTTTAACATCAAATTAATTATTTAAATTCCTATTTAATTAATAAAATAATTTATTATCAAATTTAGGGTGTTACACAATCATCTCAAATAATGAAGAGACAAACCACTAGCACATGACTTTAGCAAGCTCAAGAAATAAAAATAGAAAATAAATTAAAAATTGTATTATTTTTTCAAAATTAAAAAAAAATTAAAAAAAAATTTATTGTAGTGAAAAAAATTTCAATTAAGTAAATAAATTATACTCAATAATGATATGACAATCCCCGACAACGGCGCCAAAAACTTGATAGCGTTTCAGGAAGTGTACTGAATCGTTGCAAGTAATAATAAAACGGTAGTACCGAATGTCGAACTCAAGGATTGTGTAAGACCCATAATTTTAAAGTGTACTTTATGTAATTTGGTGTATTTTTGGTATTTAACTCGGAGGCTTTTTAGCCAAAGTCTTTAATATTTTGGAGTTTATAAGACCAAAAAGATATTTTGATGCCTGGTTAGAATTACTCGTCGATAAATAAATTAAATTAACTGCGGTGAATCTTTTACGAAGAATTTAATGTGGTATGAGTGAAATGGTAATTTAACAAATATCTAGATATTTTGAGATATTTGTTAAATGTAATTAAAATATATATAAATATATATATATATATGTAAATATTTGTTTGGGAAGAAAAGGAAAGAAGAGAGGAAGGAAAGAAGGAAAAATAAAGAAAAGAAAAGCAAGGAAAAGAAAGACAAGGTAGAGAAACACAAAATTTTCCTTCTTCTTCCTCTGCGCGTGCGAGAACCTTCTCCCTCCTTCCTCCATTTTCGTTTTTCGCAACTTCCTTTTGTTCAAAAATAGAGACCCAAGGCTTGGTGGGTGATAGGACAAGAGTTTCTCAACTTTACTCTTCCTCTTTGATTGGAAAACGAAGAAAAACGGTATTAGGGATTCAAACACAAACCTTCCCGTTTCATCTAGATCTAAGCTTTGTTTCGCGAAGAGATAGAAGGGAAAGTTGCTCACTACCACGCTACGGTGCAAGGGGACCAACTTTGGAAGCGGCGTTGCGAGCGGAGATTTCACCGGATTTGCTCGCGGTACTGTAATTGCACGTTAAAAGCTAATGTGAAGGTAAGGGCTCCTTCCAAACTTTTAGTTTGCATTTAGGGCCTTATATGTGGTTGTATGGAAAAGAATTTTGTTAGGGTTGGAGTATTGATTTGGGGAAAATGTATTTAAGGCTTTATGGGTAATAGGTTTTGGTTATCTTGATGAATGTATCGTGGAAAATGAATTTAAACTCATTTATGTATGATTTTGAATAAATGAAACTTGTGTGTTTGAGTGGTGGATTGTGTTGATTTGTGTTCGTTGTTTTTGACGTGTTCTTAATTGATACTGATGAAATTTGATATGTGTATGGTTGGATTTTATGGAAAAATGAATTGATGTGTTTTGATGTGGATTGATAATATGTTTGAGTTGTTTTGCGTGGAATTTGAAAACCATTAAGTTAAATGAGTATTAAGAATGGGGAATCTCTTAATGTCTTGTTTACTTAATGTGTGTTTGGGAAAATCGTTTAAGTTAACTGGGCATTAAGAATGGGGAATCTCTTAATGTCTTTGTTACTTAATGTTGTTTTGAAAATCGTTTAAGTTAACTAGACATTTAGAATGGGGAATCTCTTAATGTCTTGCTTACTTAATGTTTGTTTTGGAATATCGTTTAACTTAAATGAGAATTAAGAATGGGGAATCTCTTAATATCTTGTTTACTTAATGTTTGTTTTGGAAAACCGTTTAAGTTAAAAGAGTATTAAGAATGGGGAATCTCTTAATACTTCTGTTTGCTTAATGTTTTGTTTTGAAAATCGTTAAGTTAAATGAGTATTAAGAATGGGGAATCTCTTAATATCTGCGTTTACTTAATGTCGTCGTGAAAATGATTTTGTGGAGAAATGAATTATTGTGTTTTGGCGTGAATTGTGTAATAAATTTGTGAATACGGTTGAGGTTGTTCTGTGTGGAATTTGAAAACCATTAGAGTTAAACGAGCATTAAGAATGGGGAATCTCTTAATGTCTTGTTTACTTAATGTGAGTTTGGTTGTGAAAATCGTTTAAGTTAAATGAGTATTAAGAATGGGGAATCTCTTAATATCTCGTTTACTTAATGTTTGTTTTGAAAATCGTTTAAGTTAAATAAGTATTAAGAATGGGGAATCTATTAATGTCTTGTTTACTTAATGTTTGTTTTGAAAATCGCTTAAGTTAAATGAGTATTAAGAATGGGGAATCTCTTAATGTCTCGTTTACTTAATGTTTGTTTTGAAAATCGTTTAAGTTAAATAAGCACTAAGAATGGGGAATCTCTCAGTGTCTTGTTTACTTAATGTTTGTTTTGAAAATCGCTTAATTTAAATTAGTATTAAGAATGGGGAATCTCTTAAGGTCTCGTTTACTTAATGTTTGTTTTGAAAATCGTTTAAGTTAAATAAGTATTAAGAATGGGGAATCTCTTAATGTCTTGTTTACTTAATGTTTGTTTTAGTAAACCGTGCAGACCCGTGATAGGTGGCACCTTGGTAAATGGTACGGGCCCGTGATA
The DNA here is from genome assembly GCA_037974835.1 of Cicer judaicum. Classification (NCBI taxonomy): domain Eukaryota; kingdom Viridiplantae; phylum Streptophyta; class Magnoliopsida; order Fabales; family Fabaceae; genus Cicer; species Cicer judaicum. Next base: position 7,258,251 of record JBBPBS010001045.1, on the reverse strand, counting down.
GGCAGTACGTTTATGGTTTACGCTTTTTGGTAAGTTGTGCTGACCCGTGATAGGTTGCACCTCGGTAAACAGTACTGACCCGTGATAGGTGGTACGTTTACGACTTACGTTTTTGGGTAAATTGTGTTTGTCCATGAGAGACTGCACAGGTGTTTTTCCGTGAGAGACTACACCCTGGTAAATTGTGTTTGTCCGTGAGAGATTGCACAGGTGTTTGTACGTGAGAGACTACACCCTGGTAAATTGTGTTTGTCCGTGAGAGACTGCACATGTGTTTGTCCGTGAGAGACTACGCCCTAGTGAATTATGTTTGTCCGTGAGAGACTGCACAGGTGTTTGTCCGTGAGAGACTACACCCTGGTAAATTGTGAATTGTTGGTTCATCGTGATGTTGTGGGTATTGTGTTATAAGTGTTAAGTGTTATGTTTTGGAGTTTGGTGATAGCATGTTTGATTGCAATACTATTTCGAAACTCATGATGTTGTAGTAATTGTGTTATAAGTGTTAAGTGTTATGTTTTGGAATTTGGTGATAGCATATTTGATGGTGAAACTATTTCGAAGCCCAATTTGTCATGGTGATCACGTTGGAATTGCTAAGTGTTAAGATTTGGGATTATGTATGAATGTGATTGAGTTAGTTTATGTATTTTTGGAAGATTACGCAGGGAAATCGATTGCCCCAATCGATTGGATCAGTTACAGGGACTTCTCTAAATTGATCAAATCAATTTGTCAAATCGATTTTGTAATTTGTCTTTCAAAACCCTTTAAGAAATCGATTGAATGAATAGATTGATATGTCTCCTGTTTTCTTGAAATTTGAAAATGCATCGAAGAAATCGATTGACCAAATCGATTTGGCCATCCAAGAACTCATACATTTTTCACGAAATGGATTTGCCCAATCGATTGGTTTCAATACAGGGGCTCTGTCTTTCATGAAATCGATTTACCCAATCCATTTGGTAATGTGTTGTTTCAAAACCACTTAAGAAATCGATTTAGCAAATCGATTGGATTCATTAGAGGGGCTCTGTCTTTCACAAAATCAATTTCCCCAATCGATTGATGTAAGTTCAGAGTTCTATTTTCGCTAAAAACTTTCAAGAAATCGATTTGCCCAATCGATTGGCTTAGTGGAAAATCTTATTTTGAGTTGGATAGTTGATTACTCAATTGATTTGTCAATGTTTTGGGCAGTTATATATTACTTGATATTTAGAGAACTTTATTTGATTTCATTTATATTTGGCAAGTATTATATGAACTCTTCGCATATGAAAAATCCTTTTAAGGTGCATGCTTATTTGAGAGGATATTTTATGCATTTGAAAACTTAAATGTTATGTGTTAACTGTTAATTTCGGTTGGTGACCCTTTACAACTATTGTGGAAATCTGGGCTTTACCCTCAGATGAGAGCCAGGATGATCCTACCGGTTCGTACCCTGCGGATGGGAATGTAGATGGGAATGCTTGTTTGGAGCTACGCTAGGAGCATCTCACTGGGCGCGTGGAGATCACTCAGGGTGTTTAGTGTTTTGTAAAATGATCAGACTAGGTTGACACAGAGGGAACATATGTCTTTTTTTGGGTTGCGTTTATTTTTAAACATGGAAGACTGTACCACTTTTGTTATGTAAATATTTTGAATTCATGGATTGAGAACTTTTTCTGCTGCTTGTAAATTATAATGACTTAATTAATAATAATGACTTAATTACTTAGAAAAAAAAATACACCCTCGCTTTGAAAAACGGGGTGTTACAGATTGCATTTTACAATTTAATTATATTTATTTACTACAATTGAACAAAAGGTTCCAAAATTGATTGAAATCATATTTAAAATTAACAACGGTAATAAACTTGATTGTTTATAATAAGAAAAATGTCAGGGATGAGTTTCACTTCGAATCCATCCTTGGTGTCTAATTTGATCCTAGTTATTGAATTCCTTTATTGTATTATTATCGATTCTTTTTATTAGTCTTCCCCTAATGCCTTAGTGATATAACTTTTAATTCCAAAGTACCCCTATTTCCTTAGTGGATTTAAGATTAGAATTAAGGCTTACCGTACATGAATTCTCTTGTTAAACTATTTTCTTGCAACTAATTTAATTGGTTTCATGACTTGCATATATCCCTATACTACAAGATAATGAATTTCTCATCTCAAGCATTCGTAAAGTCCACTTATGTTTCCTAATACGAATCGTAGAACATTTTAATGTTGATCTAGAAATAAAAAGCATTAAGCACAAAGATGAGAAAAATAATTCAATAAACTCAATCGTATAACTAGAAATCACACCAGAAAAATAAGGGTTTCATCTTATTACACTCATCTCTAACAAATAGGGTTTAGTTACTCAAGGCAGAGATAGAAAAGATAAAGCCTAAAGAAGAATTACAAGAAAGATTCATGAATGATTCTTGATAAAAATGCTCCAATGGTGTTAGAAACGGCCGTCTTTGAGTTTCTCTACTAGGGTACAAGTCTCCCAACTTTCCAATAGTAAAAAAGATCCTTAGAAAGTAAAAAAAAATAAGTTTTTTTTAAAACATTCAGCCGTGTGCCACGCATCTCGGACATGGAATTTGCGCTTCATGCGCAAGTAGCCAGATCCAAGATTGCCAAAATGTGCCCCGAATTTGCGCTTCATGCGCAAGTAGCCAGATCCAGATGTTTGACTTATACTGCATTTTTCTCCTCTTTCGAGTCTAAATTTGTTTTAGGTGTCTTCATGAAAGTAGTAGCTATGGATCTTATCTTTCATTTTCACTTGGTTTGACTCAAATTAGAAATCTAAAACTCCAAGTATGGATGTAATACTCCACATATATCCTGTTGATTTCTAACCAAAATTCAGCAGTGCACTAAAACAAATAAACAACACAAAACTACGAAAAATATCTACTTAATCAAGGAAATAAGAACATAAACATTTCATTAAATCAAAGAACTAAAATCAACAAAATATATCACATAAGTACGTAAATTAACTAATGAATAAAATATAGATAAGACTAAAAACAATGAAAAATATGAATATGATGAAGAGTTATCACAATGCCACAAATATGAATAACAAAATGATGGATGAATTGTGTGCCATCTTTAAATTTCAACACGACAACTGGTCTCCGTATACACACAAAATTGATGGCGTAATTGAAGAAACAAATAAAAACATCAAAAAAATAATTCAAAAAATAATTATAACATATAAAGATTGGCATCAGATGTTGTCGTTTGCACTAACTAGTATCACACTTTGATATGCACTTCAACTGGGGCAACCCCTTTTACTCTAGTATATGGGATGGAGGCTCTACTACTCATTGAAGTAGAAATCCCCTCGCTAAGAGTATTAATGAAAACCAAACTAAAGGAGTCGGAATGGGTACAAACACGTTTTGATCAATTAAATTCAATTGAAGAAAAAAGGTTGGCGGCCTTGTACCATGGGTAATTATATCAGAAAAGACTGAAAAGAGTGTACGAGAAAAAAATACGTCATTGAGAATTAAAAAGAGTGTACGAGAAAAAAATAGATCTGGTGCAAAAAAAGATCTTACCTATTCAAAAGGATTATCAGGAGAAATGGATCCCTAACTATGAGGGTCCATACGTCGCGAAGAAAGCTTTCTTGGGTGGAGCTTTGATCCTCACAAATATGGATGGAAAAGAGTTAGCCCTCCCTGTAAACTCTGACACTGCAAAAAATATTATGCTTTAAATATTGAATATCCGCTAGGTTGAAAACTTGAAAGGGGTAACCTAGGTAAAATTATGGTACAAAAAAAATAATGAATATACGATAAGTTGAAAATCTAAAAAGGTGACCTAGACAAAAATTATGGTATGATAATAATATTAATAATAATAATAATAATAATAATAATAATAATAATAATGAGTATCACTAGGTTGAAAAGTTGAAAGAGAGACCTAAGCAAAAAATACGGGTTAAAAAAAAGAATTGCATTAAAGCCGAGAAAACGAACTGCATCTTGAAGACGGGAAAATGACTCAATATTGAGAAAACGATCAATATGTTGAAATTGGGTAACCAACTTACCAAAATCATATTCAGACAAAACTAGAGTTGTCATCTTTACTTATCACTTACTTTGATTCTCAAAGTAAACTATAAGTAAAGAATGGCAGCTGTTGACACCTAATTTTGTCCGCTACTTTAAGATTGTTAATAAATAAAAAATTAAAAAAACTATAACTATGATAAAAATAATAATAAATATAAATAGTTAGACCTTTAAATTTTAAAAAATCATGGATGTGTTTGGTTTATGTTTGCCTCTGATTCCTTTTCACAAATTTTCACTATTTTCTAAAATATATAAAAAAACGAATTTAATTGAATGAAAATAAATGGATTGATGGTAATAAAAATCATTATAATGGTCATCATTTGAATGAAAAGAAGCCAAAAATAAATGAATCAATAATAATAAAAATCAGTATAATGGTGATCAATTGAATAAAAAAGAAACCAAAAAAATGAATCAATGATAATAAGAATTAGTATAATGGTGATCAATTAAATGAAAAGAAACCTAAAGAAATAAATTAATGGTAATCAATTGGAAATTATTCTATTGCCTTTTGTAACGGACACCCAAAAAGTCTATAAATATGACAACAGAAGTAGAAAGGGGAGCAGCACAATTGAGAGCAAAAAAAAAAAGGTGAGGAGAGAATAATAGACAAAGGAGGAAAAAAAAATCTGATCTTCGGAAAATGAGTCCAGCAAAAACCAATTCAGCAGCAAAAATATTATTTTCTAATTTTTTTTCTCTAATTTTTTGTTTATTAGTCTTTGTATTGCACCTGTTACAATTTTTTTTTTCTCTCTTTTTTTTTTATTTACGCAAAAAATAAACTCATATGTTAAGCTTTCATTTTTTTAATGTTGTTTGCTCCTAAAATTGTTTTTTTAAATGTTTTTTCTTTGCAACATAAAAATAAAAATAAAATATAACTAATTGATGTTTATAAATCAAGAAAACAAATTTTATCCTATTGTAATATAATAGAAAACTCATATCACGTCTTTATCAAATAATAAAAAAAAATCCTAACAACGAATAAATAGTTTTATTTTTCCTTAGGATTAGAGTTAATGGTCGCTGCTGCCGGATGAAATTCTGCCTCGCTCGCCGCGCCACATCACTTACCCCCAATCATCGGTGGCCTTTGTGTCGCGAAAAATCTGTACGAAAAAATCCTTTAACAGGCTGCATCCCTGTCTCGTTCACATACCGCCACATTACATTATTCTCTAACTAAAACCAATTTTTCTTTACTTTATAACAAAAATAGAAGACATAGTCCATGAACAGAAATCTCACTTTTATTATTATTATTATTATTATTCTGTTTTATTTATTTATTTATTTATTTTTTATACATATATAAATAAAAAAATAATTAAAATAAAGTAATATTAAAAATCCGACAAAACATAAATATTTTCTATCCAAGAACTACATATGTTTTGATTTCCCTATTGCACCTAGGAATATATAGTGGAAAATTTTTTAAAATTGGTGGCGAGTTCTTTTTTTTTCGAGGACAAATCTGACACGACAATAACAACATCAACATTAGAGGTATCAGAGCCTGATGCATGAATTGTGTCAAGAAGGGGTTTAGAATTCTCATGTTATTACTCCAAATTCTATTGACTTTATTAATGAAAACAATAATAAAATCATTTAAGTTTGAGAATCCATAAGGTAGTGCATGTAACACCCTGGCCCTCTAGCGTTATCGGCAATGTTACCTCACGAGCAGCTTCTC
>JBBPBS010001045.1:7175618-7252192 GCA_037974835.1 Cicer judaicum | reverse complement strand
GAGTTTTTTCCTTCCGTGGGATTCGAGCCCGGTACCTAGGGGATAAGTACTGCCTCATCATAAGTAAGAAGAACACGCAAACAATCATAATAGGATCGTATCATTACAGTAATATCAAATTGTCTAAGAGAAATTATCATCACACACGATACATATTAATAACAACAAAACAATTACAATAAAATGCAATGCTATGCATGAACACTCTACTTCACAATGTGGTACCATTCTAACTTTGAAGTACTTGGTTAGAAGGCTTGATACTATGCCACCATCCTGGTGGACGGACAATTCAAATTGGCTCTGTCCTCATAGATCCCCTCAACTCAACCTGAGACACCCACTCGAATACCTCCAAGGTCTAACAATCAACAGCAACTGCTTATCGATAATGTATAGCGAATGAATTGGAATAAATGGCGAGTTCACAAAATCGTCGAGAAGCAATTGGTAAATTATGCATGACATAAAAATGAATGTTAAATAATTAATAATAATTTTAGGAGAAAAATGGAGTCAAAACGACGAGAAAAACTATAGAAAAAGTCTCACCGACTCGTCAGAGCGCAGGGAGGGTCTGACGTCAACTTCATCGAAAAATGAAAATGAGTAATGTTTCTTGAAGATTTTGACGAGGGAAATCCAAACATGATATCCATTTTTCGAAAGGATGAATGTGGTTTCCAAAATATCCCAAAAACAGTTCGTCCAAGGGACGAAAAATGGTTGTTTACAGTTAAATGGAGTCTCGATCGGCCAAGGCAAGGCTAAAAACGAGTGCATCAGTGGATTTTGTGTGTGAAGCCAACTATTCATGTATTTCCTTGGTGAAATGAGAGATAATTCGAGATAGATCACATACGGCTACCATGGTGGTTTATTTTTCAATGTTTAAGGGAGAATTAAAATAAAGTAACAAGTCTTTTAGTTAGAATCACATCTACAAAACTTGGTTACACTATACAAGTCATATTGGATAATAGGTATCACGTGGCTGAAGAAAAAGAATTAAAATTTGGAAAGGGAAGGTATACATTAAGTGTTGCGCCGCTGGAAGAAAAGGAATAGGCCAATATTAGGTTATTAGTATCCCTAATAGGCGAAAGGGCTACTACCATACGTAGCGAGCCCGGATGAATCGTTGGGAAATACAGTTTTCCCGTTCATCTCACAATATATTATACTCATGAATTCAAACGCTCTCTCACCCCTTACCTTATTGTGACGCTTTAACTAACCCATGAATCAATGGGAGTTTTCAACAGCAACTGCTTATCGACAATGTATAGCGAATGAATTGGAATAAATGGCGAGTTCACAAAATTGTCGAGAAGCAATTGGTAAATTATGCATTACATAAAAATGAATGTTAAATAATTAATAATAATTTTAGGAGAAAAATGGAGTCAAAATGACGAGAAAAAGTCTCACCGACTCGTTAAAGCGCGGGGAGGGTCTGACGTCAACTTCACCGAAAAATGAAAATGAGTAATGTTTCTTGAAGGTTTTGACGAGGGAAATCCAAATATGATATCCATTTTTCGAAAGGATGAATGTGGTTTCCAAAATATCCCAAAAACAGTCCGTCCAAGGGACGAAAAATGGTTATGTACAGTTAAATGGAGTCTCGATCGGCCAAGGCAAGGCTAGAAACGACTGCATCGGTGGATTTTGTGTGTGAAGCCAACTATTCATGTATTTCCTTGGAGAAATGAGAGATAATTCGAGATAGATCACATACGGCTACCATGGTGGTTTATTTTTCAACGTTTAAGGGAGAATTAAAATAAAGTAACAAGTCTTTTAGTTAGAATCACATCTACAAAACTTGGTTACACTATACAAGTCATATTGGATAATAGGTATCACGTGGCTGAAGAAAAAGAATTAAAATTTGGAGAGGGAAGGTATACATTACGTGTTGTGCCGCTGGAAGAAAAGGAATAGGCCAATATTAGGTTATTAGTATCCCTAATAGCTGGGCCACGATATAATATGTATATTAGGAATTCACAAGGCATAGCCCATCTCGTCTCGTCGGTCATCATTGTTATGTTTTAAATTAAATATTAAAATATTAACCTTAACCAAATAACAATCTAAAATTAACATTTATGAATATAAAATTAACATTTATGAATTTAATATCAATAGTCGTTAATTTAAATAAATTACTAAGACAAGTAGATAAAAAAAATTAAATAAAAACATTATCACACCACATTAAAAATTTGTATAAGAAATTATTATTAATGTATAATAACAACAAATTCAAGGTATTACAATATTTCTCATTTAGTCTTATAAAACTAGGAGATAATATAAAGCATTCATGTATCATAAATTAATCAAATGGAGGGAGTTAGGTTAGATGGAATATACATAGTGGTGTTGTGTCTAGGATAGAAGATGAAGGTTATTTAGTTTGAGGAATAAAATTTGTATCATCATAAGATGTTTTTGATTCTAGACTTTCAATGACTTCAACTACTATATCAGATGATATAGTGAAAAGGTTCTCGAAATGGTGAGGTTGGGTCTAATGTAAGTATGGGAGAGGGTAGGTGTATAAGTGATCTATATGTTAGGTTTGGTGTTTGAGATGGGTTCTTCTTATTCTCCTTGTTTTACAATAGTTTGAGTTTCCTTGCATTTCCTTTTCACTTTCTTTTCATATTTAGGCGTAGCTTTCTAAGGAGGGAAACTGATTTAAGCAATATCAGGATTTTCTATTGGCATCCTAATGTACTCATGAATCACTTCTTTGTTGTAGAATCATCAACAATAACATGTCCGTATTTTTTTACCATTGATAGAGGAAATTCTAACTGAACTAAACAAAGTCTATGTGTAAAAGCTCAAGAGGTCTTGTTGTGGAAACGAATTTTGTTGAAGAAAAAAAACTTAGTTTGTTTTCCTTTATGGCATGCTTCACATAAAACTTATGATTTGTACTTGAGATTTGACATCTTGCTAACTACTTCTAGTTTGCTCATTTTAGAGATTAATCTCAAATTAGCATTGTGACACTCTAAACCTCACAATAATATATAATAATTTTATACAAATTTTTTTAACTATAATTCGCTGTGGATAAAGAAAATATGTTTTCAAGGAAATAAAAACATTGATAACTAATTTAGGATATCACATTTCTCAAAATTCAAAAGGAACATTTTAATCTCCTCTTATAAAACAGTGCATTTTCCGTAAACTTGAATTAGCTAGAATTTCTTAAATTAATTCCAATAGTTTACTAGAATACTTATAAGATTTTCATACAAAAAGTTGTTTCTAATTAAATAAATAAAATACCACTTATGACTCTCATTCCCAATATCACCTATCAGAGCAGGACTTCTCCCAAAATAGAACTTCAAGAATCATGAACCTCTAATAATTGTGATTTCAAAAACGTAGGGCCAAACCAATCAAACACAAACAACGAAGGAGGTGAGTTTCAAAATCATGTTGATAGTACAATATAAGTAAGAAGAACCAACAATTAATCATAAATAATCCGTAGTATTACACAAACATTCTTCAAGGAAAACATCACAATATAAAGTCATAATTACTCAATGAAAATCAATATATTTCACTATAACATCAAATCATCTAAGAGAAATTATTACCGCACATGATACATATTAATCACAACAAACAATCACATATAAATGCAACGCTAACCATGAGATTAGACTCTTCTTCATAATGTGGTACCATTCTAACTCTGAAGTACTTGGTTATGCGGCTTGCACTACACCAAAAATGACATTTTGTAGCTCGCCTTTTATAGCGCTTATTAAATACAAGCGTTGTTGTTTAATATTTTAAAAGTAATGGAGGATACAACAATGCTTTTTTGACAAGCATTGTGGAAAAAGCACTGTTGTAGGGTTATATAGGATCACATATTAGAGCGCTCTTTAAAAAAGTGCTGTAAAAGGCTTTTAAAAAATAAAATATGGAGGTCTTTTACAGCACTTTTGGACAAGCGCTTTAAAAGGCTTCTAAAAAAGCACTATAATAGGCTTTTAAAAAATAAAATGTGTTTGTTAATGCTAATAATCACATTTATTTGGTAGTGCTTTACAAGTTTTCCGAGCTCAAAGTGGCGCTACAGTGTCGAAGCAAAAGTTAAATAAATCACATGGATTCCAATAAAGGTTTGAAATATATGCCTTTAAAATTTCATTAACAATCAAAGCACATATATTTATTGACTTATATGTTTTATAGTGCCCTCGTCAAACTAACAACATATACTGTGGATACTATATATTGCGATTCATGAAGGAGATTGTTGATATAATCCCAGAAAGAGATCTAACTGAAATAAAGGAATGCACCTATTACAACGCTTTTTTGAAAAGCTTCTTTAAAACTAGTACAACAAGCAGCACGTTTTTAGAAGGGATTTACAACGCTTTTTTATATTATTTTATTTTAAAGAGCGATGTTGTATCTCTTTACAGCGCTAGATAATACAGCGCTTAATTTTTTGAAAAAACGCTATAAATGACTTAAAAAAAGCGCTGTAAAATAATAATTTTCGCGTAGTGTTTATACTATGGTACCATCTTAGTCAATGGACAATTTGGTCATGTCCTCATAGATCCCCTCAACTCAATTTGAGATACATATACGTTACAATCGAGCTAAATATGTATTGCATGGTAGCTCCCAACGTTTGAAGTACTACCTCCAAGTCACCTAGGAATTCCCCACCCGAATACCTCTATGGTCTAACAATCTTGCCTTAAGGCTCAAGAGCAGACCATCACGATCAGACTCATTCAGTTGTACTTCCCCGAATCACTAGGTTTGTTAGGCCCTGTCGTACGTAGGGAGCCCCGAATGAATCGTTGGGAAATACGGTTTTCATGTTCATCTCAAAATATATTATACTCACGAAATCAAATGCTCTCTTACTCTTTACCTTATTTAGATGTTTTCTCAAACAAAAAAATTCATGGAAATTTTCAACGACAACTGTAGATCGTAAACGTACGACGAGCGAATCCGAAAAAATGGCGAGTTCACAAAATCCTTGAGTAATCATCAACAATAACTTGTCCATATGAGTTTCCACCAAGAACTTTGGTTCTTGATGGACCAAACAAGTCCATATTTATCAATTGTAGTAGTCTAGAAGTTGAAATGACATTTTTAGGTTTGAAAGAACTTTTTGTTTGCTTGCTTTTTTGACACACGTCACACAATTTATCCTTTATAAATTTCATTTTTGGTAAGCCTACAACAAGATCATGCTTGACTAATTTGTTTAAATGATCCATGTGAATATATGAAATTCTCTTATGCCATAGCCATGCATCATTATTGTCGCTTACCAAAAGACATTTCATTTTTAAGGATGAATCTTCAAGATTAAGTATAAAGATGTTTTTGAAATGCTTACCAATAAATTGAATTTCATTTGTGGCTTCATTTTGGATGATGCACTCATATTTGTTGAAGGCTATCTTGTATCATTTGTCACAAAGCTGGCTAATGCTTATGAGATTATGTTTTAGACCTTCAACATATAAGACATCTTCAATCAAAGGGGATGGGGCTGTACCGACTTTTCCAATGCCTAAAATTTTTCCTTTGTTGTTGTCTCCATATACTACATATCCCTTTGACTCAAGAGTTAAGCCTGAGAATTTTGTTACATCACCCGTCGTATGTTTAGAGCATACACTATCTAAGTACCACATATTTGAGGTACCTAGCATACCTACAAAATTGAAATTAAATTTTATTAGGTACCGAATGTTCTTTGGGTCCTTGATGGTTAGTACCTTTCTTAACCCATACGTAATTCCCTCTTGGAACACCAATGTTTTTAATGTGACAGACATTAGGTATGTGACCATTAAGACCACAATAAGAACATGTAGGAGTAAATCTATTTTTAGTAACATGTATATGAGATTTATTTTGAGTAGTTCTTTCTTTATAATGATGATCCTTTTTCATAATTATAATCTTTTCTTGATTGGATTGATTACTTGCTTTAACAAAAATGGTCTTATTCAAGCTTGGTTTGTCAAATTTTGAATATCCAAGACCACTTTTGTCATTTGAGTATCTTTGCATATTTAAAACATTTTCTAATCCTATTTGTCCCTTTTTGTATCGTTCAATTACCCTATTTAATTGAACAATCTTGAAGGAGAGGGAATCACATTTATTACATGTAAAATTATGTTTTAGTTTTTTCAGAATTCATTTCCATAATATCAACTTTTTCTTGAAGACTTGAGATTTGTTTCTTTTGTGTTGACACTAGTTTACACAGATTTTTACATTCAATAAGTAGTTCCTTAATTGACTTTTGAGCATCATTATATTCTACAATTAATTCACTATTAGTTTTATTATGATGAGGGGAGTCTATGTTACTAACCTCTTCTTCATCATGTGACTGATGTGAAGCCATTAATGCAACATTAGCGCATTCTTCATTTTTTGTTTCTTAAGATGAACTTACTTCGTTGCCTTCCCAAGCTATGTATGCCTTCTTGAATTCCTTCTTTTTGATGGCATTCTTTTTAACAAGGTTTGGACAATCTGCCTTGATATGTTCTTGCTTTCCGCATTCAAAACAAGTGAAGTTTTGATTTGAAGTAGAACTATCTTTCTTTCTGAAACTTTTCTTTTTGAAAGTTCTGTCTTTTTTAAGAAACTTACCAAATTTCTTAACAAGGAGAGTAATGTTCTTCATTTGAATTTTCGTCTTTGATTTGTTCACTTTTGGTTGTCAGGCCCTTGTTAATGATCTTAATACTTTTCGATTTAATTCATCATTAGTGAAGATTTTTCCGAGTGTCGTCAAGTGATTGGTTAAGTGTGAGAACCTTTTCTACAAGACTAGAATAGACTCTCCAGGCTGCAGTTGAAATAACTCATATTCTTGTCGTAGTGTATTGAGTTTAGATCTTTTTACCTCAATGGTGCCTTCATGAGTTACTTCCAACGTATCCCATATTTCTTTGGTTGTTTTACAGTAAGATATACTGAAAAATTCATCCATTCCTAGTGCTTATTGTAGCATATTTTTAGCCTTCTTATCGAAAAACACTTTTCTTTTATAATCATCAGTCCAAGAATTCTTTATCTTTATTTCTTCTTTGTTGTTGATGACTGTTTTTGGAACGTAAGGACCATTTTCAACTGCATCCCATTTGTCGTCTCCTTGTGCTTCAAGATATGCTTGCATATGTATCTTCCAAAAATCGTAGTGCTCTCCAACAAAGCATGGTGGTTTGTTACTACTACTACAACCGTCTCTGAAAACAGGTTGTGCAGAAGCCATGAGTAATGATTGAGGAGTAAGTTACCTTTACCTGCTCTGACTAATTTCCTAAACTCTTGGATCACTGGCCACCATAAAGATCTCTTCAGATTAGTGGCCAATGATCCAAGAGGTTAGATGAACAAATACAATAATTTGGAGTCATTTTAGATATGAAAAATTGTATTGCTTCCAGTTGTATTCGAATACAGGATGTGTGTATTCGAATACACCTCTTTGTAACATTCAAATTTATTCAAAATTTGCACCTTGTATTCGAATACACCATTCATGTAGTCGAATAAAGATTTGTGAAATTTGCCACTGACTTACTTTGTATTCGATTACAGAAGGTCGTAGTCGAATACAAACGCAAAGATTTTAGCCACTGTCTTGCTTTGTATTCGACTATAGAAGTTCGTAGTCGAATACAAATGTGAGGCTTTTGCTTATGACTTGCTTTGTATTCGACTACACCATGTTGTATTCGACTACACCATGCTGTATTCGAAAACACTTTTGTATTTTGTCAAAAATAATTGTTTTAAGACTTTGTTAATGTAATTTTGACTTTTGAAAATACTTTATATGCATATGTAAATATGAATAGTTCTCATGTATTTGAGGTATTGGTTGCATCATTTACCTTTACATAAAGCACCTAATATGTTTGGATTTAAAGCTTAAAGATATTTGAACTTCTTTTTGAGCTTGTTGCTTTGATCATAATTGTTGATCTTTGTCTTCATAAAAAACATGTAGTTTACAACAACTCCACCAGAACAAGATCATAACAACCTCATACTCATCCTCATGCTTTGAACCATTTTTCTTAATTTCTTTCATGGTTTCAAATTATGTCAAATACTAATCAAATGAAGAAACAATTAGAAAATGATAGCATTTGTAAGACCCGTAATTTTAAATTATACCGTATGTATTTTAATGGATTTTGGTATTGAACTCAGGGGCTTTTTAGCTAAGTTATTAATATTTTGGAGTTTATATGACCAAAGAGATATTTTGATGCCTGATTAGAATTACTCGTCGATAAATAAATTAAATTAACTGGGGTGAATCTTTTGCGAAGACTTTTAATGCATTATGGGTAAAAGGGTAATTTAATAAATATCTAAAGATTTGGAGATATTTGTTAATTATTATTAATATATATATATATATATATATAAAGAGAAGGAAATGGAAATAAAAGAAAATAGAAAGGAAAGAAAAAGGAAGAAAGGAAAAGAGAAGGAGAGAAAACAGAAAATTCCATCTTCTTCCTCCCCTGCCTCGCGTGCGTTTTTCTTCCTTCCTCCATCTTCATCCATTTTCGTTCATCCTTGTTTCCTTGAGTTCGAAATTGATAGTGGGTGATAGGACAAGGATTTCTCAACTTCACTCTTCCTCTTTGATTCGAAAACGAAGGAAAACGATTTAGGGATTTCAAAACTGTCAAGCACAAATCTCGCCGTTTCTTCTGGATCCAAGCTTCGCTTCGTAAAGGGATAGAAGGAAAAGTTGCTCACCACTACACTACGGTGCTAGTGAGCTAACTTTGGAAGCGACGTCGCGAGCAAAGTTTTTACCAGATTTGATCGTGGTGCCGTAAATCGACGTTAAAGCTAACGTTAAGGTAAGGGCTCCTTCCAAACTTTTAGTTTGCATTTAGAGCCTAATATGTGGTTGTGTGGAGAAGAATTTTGTTAGGGTTGGAGTATTGATTTGGGGAAAATGTATCTAAGGCTATTTGGGTAAAACCTTAGAGTTAAGTTTTGGTTATCTTGATGAATGAATCGTTGAAAATGAATTTAAAACACATTTATGTATGATTTTGAGTAAATGAAACTTGTGTGTTTGAGTGGTGGATTGTGTTGATTTGTGTTCGTTGCTTTTGCCGTGTTCTTAATTGATACTGATGGAATTTGATATGTGTATGGTTGGATTTTGTGGAAAAATGAATTGATGTGTTTTGATGTGGATTGATAATATGTTTGAGTTGTTTTGCGTGGAATTTGAAAACCATTAAGTTAAATGAGTATTAAGAATGGGGAATCTCTTAATGTCTTGTTTACTTAATGTGTGTTTGTGAACATCGTTTAAGTTAAAAGAATATTGAGAATGGGGAATCTCTTAATATGTCTATTTGCTTAATGTTTGGCGTGAAATTCATTTAAGTTAAATGAGTATAAAAATGGGGAATCTTTTAATATCTGCATTTACTTAGCGATTCTTGTGGATGGAGTCACTGTATGTTCATGCATTTCATTCGGGTAAATTATGCTGACCAGTGATAGGTAGCACCTCGGTAAACAGTACTGACCCGTGATAGGGGGTACGTTTACGATTTACTTTTTGGTAAGTTGTGCTGACCCGTGATAGGTGGCACCTCGGTAAATAATACTTTGGCCTGTGAAAGGCGGTGCATTTACGACTTACGCTTTTTCTTTTAGTAAATCATGCTGACCCGTGATAGGTAGCACCTCGGTAAACAGTACTGACCCGTGATAGGTGGTACGTTTACGATTTACGTTTTTTAGTAGATCGTGCTGACCTGTGATAGGTGGCACCTCGGTAATTGGTACTTTGGCCTGCGATAGGCGGTACAATTATGATTTACAGCCCTTCGAGGAGGGTTTTGGTTTGGAATTCCGAGTCCATGCATTTTGGCATATACGCATTGCATTAGGGTGCTTGGCACACGAGTCGTGTTTTGATTCAAGTGTATGATTGAGAGTTTGAAACTCGAGTTGTCATGGTAACTGTGTTTAAATTGTTATGTGTTATGTTTTGGAATTTGGTGATAGCATGTTTGGTAATAACTCATGTTGTTGTAGCGATTGCGTTATCAGTGCTAAGTTTTAAGATGTGGATTTTTGTATGAATGTGATCAAGTTAGTTTATGTATTTTTGGAAGAATATGTAGGGAAATCGATTGCCCAATCGATTGACATTAAGTCAGTGGCTCAACTATGATGTCAATCGATTGCCCAATCGATTGCCCAGTCGATTGCCCAATCAATTGGCATTAAGTCAGTGGCTCAGCAATGCTGTCAATCGATTGCCCAGTTGATTGCCCAATCGATTGGCATTAAGTCAGTGGCTCAGCTATGCTGTCAATCAATTAACCAATCAATTGCCCAATCAACTGTCGATTGAATTAAGCCTAGAATTCAAACTTCACTAAAAACCTTCAGGAAATCGATTTGGAAATCGATTGCCTTTATTACAGGGGCTCAATTATCCATTTAATCGATTTCCCAATCGATTGTTTTAGTGGAAAATCTTATTTTGAGTTAGATAATTGATTGCTCAATTAATTTATCAATGTTTTGTTCAGTTGTGTATTACTTGATGGATTGAGAATCTCACGGGACGCATGAAGATTACTCAAGGCGTATAGTTTTTTTTGGTATGTATAGAATGATCAGACTAGGTTGTCACACAGGACACATATGTCTTTCTTTTGGGCTACCTTTATGTTAAGTTGAAAGGATGTACCTGTACTATTGTTGACATCAAGACATGCTTTGGATTTATATTTTGAAAAACTTTTCCGCTGCTTGTAAATTTTAATGACTTAATTATTTATCCAAAGGTTTTACCTTATTTATTTCTCTGTTGTATTTTAATTTCTAAAAAAAAAAATTAATTACACCCTCGCTTTGAAAAACGGGGTGTTACAGCATTAACTAACCTTAGCTAACTCATAAAGTTTATAACCATCAACAATACTCACTTCTAAATTGTTTTTCCAAAGACTCAAAACAACATATTATACCTGCAACATTAGTGATGAAATAAGCTAGTAATTCAAATATTGAAAAATATAAAATATAAAAAAATAGTTGTAAGTGCATTATAATGATATTAGAACTATTTATATATAACCGAAATAACAAAAATAAGCATTTTTTTCATCTATTTTTTTTTATTTACACTTTACTAATTGGTTTTATTGGTTCAGTATCAGTAATTAAACACTAGAAGTAACAACATCAACCAAATATACATTCATTTTGTATTTAATTATTTTCCAATGCCTTCTTGATGTCATTATGGAAAAAAAGCAACAATGAAACAACTTATCCGCCAATAACTTCATTTTAGGAACACAACATATGCAACCCGCATGTTTCATATTTGCGTACTAAGCTAGTTTCTACTACATCTATAAGTCTCGTTTCAAATTACTAAATAGGTTTATCATTTTTTCCAAATAATCTCTTAATTAATGCTATTAAGTGTATGTTACAAAACTAAAATTAAATATACCAACACATACATATTTTAAGGATAATCACGTATATAATAGACGTATTAAATAGACTACCTATTTTTCCTTTTGTTGTAGACATTAAACAAAATTAGAAGGATATGTGAAGAATCTTTGGAATGCCAATACATAATAAGCCAAAAAATTGCAGTAACATTCTATGATGGTATTATGAGTGTGAGTATATATACCGCCAAAAATTCCAGCAATATATTATTTTGAGCAAGAAAACCAACATTCACTAAAATTAAATATTTGTGATGAAATAATTAATGGTGTAGCCTTCAATCATGTATACACTCGTTGATGCTACACTTCAATTTCCTCGCAAGCTAGCAACTTTAAGTTCACAAATTACAATTTCATATTTTCAAACAAAACCTTTCACCTACCTCTCAATATTCCCTCTACCATACTTACGTCTTTGTTATATAAAAACATTTCTCCCACATATCATGAATGCACCAAGTACTCATTACAAGGGTGAGAGGAATTATAAACAAAACTTGAAATAATAAGTTATGAAGCATTGATTTGGATAATAATAATAATTTAAGAAAATAGAAGTGATTGAATAACCACGTGACAAATATCACTAGTTAATGCCAAACCTCAAGTTCACACCTGCAAAAAATACATAAATGGTATGTATAAGACCCTTAATTTTAAACCCTAAATTATACAATTTTAGGGTATTTTGTGTTGAACTTCTTAGGCTTTTAGCCCTGTTTTTGGTATTTAGTGAGTTAAATGCCAAAAATATATTTCTGGAAATTGGATTAAAATTATTTTTCCGAGAATAATTTATTTACGTTAAGAAGAATTTAATACCGGACAATTTTGTTAAAAATATAACTGGTTACCGAAAATTTTATCTGTCAATTGTGTTGCAACGAGAGTAGATATTTTTATCAAAATGATTTGAGATGTGAGTGAAGTAATGTGTGTAAGAGTTGTTAGATATTTTTTGGTTTGATTTTAATTATAATATATATATATATATATATTACTAATATAAAGTAACATATGTATATATATGTTAGAATGGAGGAAAAGAATGTATATATATGTTTCCCTCCATGCTCGCGAACCTTTCTTCTTCTTCTTCTTCTTCTTCTTCTTCCTTCTTCATTCCATTTTCTTTTTCCTCCTTTTTCTTCAAGAAAAGAAACTCAAGGCTTAGTGGGTGAGAAAGAAAAGAGCTCCCAGATTCCTTCTTCTTCTTTTATTCGAAAACGAAAAAAAAACAGTGAGGGGTTTTCAAAACCGTCAATCAGAAACCTCAACATTTCTCTGACATTTGAGCTTCATTTCGAGAAGTGATAGAAGGGAAAGTTGCTCACCTCCACGCTATAGTTCTAGTGAACTAACTTTGGAAGCAACTTCGCAAGTAGAGATTTTATCAGAATTAATCATGGTACCATAATCGCTCGTTAAAGCTACTGTTAAGGTAAGGACTCCTTCCAATCTTTTAGTTTTCATTTAGGACATCATTTGTGAGTTTGAGGAAAAGAAATTTGATGTATTTGACGAGTGAATTTGTAGAAAATGAATATAATGCGATTATGTGTAATGAAGTGGAATTTAAATTTGTGATGTGGTTTGTGGTGATTCATTATGTGTTCATAAATTAAAATTATGAATTTTTGGAGAAGAAACATAGGTGAGTTGGTGGAAAATGAATTTAATTTGTTTATGTGTGTTTGAGGAAATTAAATTTGAGCATATACGCATTGCATTTGGCTGCTTGGCATGCGAGTCATGTTTGATATAATGCTATGATTGTATGTGTATACTAAGTTGTTGTTATGATTGTGCCGTAATTGATAAGTGTGATTATTTTGGATTTATTGAAAGTGTTGATCGATTGTGAAACCATTTTGAAAACTAATTTCTACACTTTTTATGCATTGTATTTGAATACATGGAGCTTGTAGTCGAATACAAATGCTCAAATTTGGCTACTGACTTCTGAATTTGCACTTGTATTCGACTACAACATGCTTGTAGCCGAATACAGTTTGTTGTCTTAAGCATTTGTAGCATATGAAACCCCTTTCAAGGTGCATGCTCAGTTGAAAGGATATTTGGTGCATTTGAAACTTAAATGCTATATGTTATTTGTTAATTTCGGTTGGTGACCCTTTACAATTATTGTGGAAATTCGGGCTTTTCCCTCATATGAGAACCAGAATCGTCCTACTAGTTAGTACCCTGTAGATGGGACGATAGTTGGACATACCTGACCGTGGTTGTGTAAAAGGGATTTTTGCGGGGAGTGTGGAGACCACCCGGGTTGTATAGTTTTTTGTAGCATGATAAGATTAGATAGTTGTATAGGGACTATATGTCTTTCTTTTGTGGATGTATTTACTTTATTTGGGAAGATTGTACCTATATTGCATATTGTTAACTTGACTTTTATTTTGATGGGTTCATGTACAACATTTTTGTGTGACGTGGGAAAGTTAAAATTCCTGGGGCAGTGCTTTTGTACAAGTGTCTGCCGAGAATACTTTAGGGGTATGAGCTATGTATGATAGGTCTTATAGCCCCGGTGTATTTTGCTATTTAAATACTTTGGGTTTGTATTTTGAAAACAATTTTCGCTGCTTGTAAAAATTTGTTGGCTTTGTCTTTATGTTACGACTTAAATATTTTATCCAAAAGTGTTTCTTTCTCTATATCTTTTTCTTTCTTTATTTCTTTGTTTTATGAATTTGTTTTTGCAAATAAATGGGATGTTTCACAGTGCTTTAGTACAGGTGCTGCCTGCCGAGAATACCCGAGGGGAATGAGCTATGTCCGATAGGCGTCACAACCCTGGTGTATTTTGCTATTTAAATACTTTGGATATTTGTTTCAAAAACTATTTCCGCTACTTGTAAATATTGTTGACTTTTGTCGTTGTGTTACGACTTAAACCTTAAAAAATTATTTTTGATTTCGAATAATAGATTTTTTTTACTAAAACAAACGCACCCATTATTACCTCTTAAACAAATATGGAATGACTACTGAGTGATTGACTAATTGAACGGTTACCGAATATGAAACGACTACTAAACATGGAATGATTACTAAGTGACTGCGTAATCGATAAAATTTAAAATAGGAAATAACATTATTAATATAATACTAAAAAATAATATTAATAAATAATAGGCTTAATTGCACTTTTGGTCCACCTATTATAGGTGAAATTAAAAGTAGTCCCCCTATTTTGTTTGTCCCCAGTTTTAGTCCCGCAAACAAAATTTGAGGCCAAATCATGATGAGTTGTCATTTTTTTAATGACGTGTAAAAAAAAAGGTGAGATGGCATACACTTAATAGGAATAAACACATTATTATATTATTTATGATTAAAAAATATAATTTATATTTTAAAAAATCATTTTTATATGAAATAGCTTTAAAAATACAATTAAATTATTAAAATAAAATTAAAAGAAAATCAAAAACATCAGCAGCAGCATGAAAATAACTGAGAATCAGAATCATATGAAATAGCTTGAACCCTAAATCAAAAAACAACCCAATTCACCAAAAGGACCATTTTAGAACTCATGTTCATTAACATACAAATCCTCCGTACTGCTAAACGCAGCGTGCAACACAACAAGCGCAACACCAACCACAACCGAAACCAGCACGTTCACCAAAACACTGGTAAACACCAAAGCTACGACGGTCACCACCGCGAGCACCACCGCAGAAACCCTATCATCAACATCACGGCCAAACAGAACAAACGATTCGTCACGGAAGAAGTAGAGAAAGAACCAAGCCACGAGCGTGATCAAGAATACGATTATTGAGAAAGGATGCCATAGTAGACTTAGGAACAAAACGAATAGGACGATCATGGTGTAGTTTACTCAGAAGTGGTTAAGGTTGCGCTTCACGCGTGAGGTTGCTTCGTTTAGAGAGTAAGGGCGTGTGAATGAGTAGAGAGCGAAAACTTCTTCCTATGGTCTGCAAGTGACGAATAGGGATTTTGGTGTTGTTGTAGTGGTGCGTGAGACGAAGTGTGGAGCTGTGGAATTTGAAGATGACGGTAAAGGTAGGGAATTGTAAAATGGTCCTTTTGGTGAATTGGGGCTGTTTTTTGATTTAGGGTTCAAGCTATTTCATATGATTCTGATTCTCATTTGCCTTCATGCTGCTGCAGATGTTTTTGATTTTCTTTTAATTGTATTTTTAAAGCTATTGCATATAAAAATGATATTTTAAAATATAAATTATATTTTTTAATCATAAATAATATAATAATGTGTTTATTCCACGTAAGCGTCTGCCACGTCACCTTTTTTTTGACATGTCATTAAAAAAATGACAACTCATCATGATTTGGCCTCAAATTCTGTTTGGGGGACTAAAACTGGGGACAAAAAAAATGGGGGGACTACTTTCAATTTTCACCTATAATAGGGGGACCAAAAGTGCAATTAAGCTTGAATAATAAAATATATATAGGTCAGTCAGTCAGGCTTAATAGGCTTTTTTTATAAGCCTGAGCCTGACCTATTTAAATAAATAGGCTTTAAAAACAACATGAGCCTAGCCTTTTTATTAAATAGGCCAGATCAAGGCAGACCATAACTAGGCCAGGCCATAGGCCCCTGTCGAACGGCCTAGCCTATTCCCATCCCTAATAGTAAGTAGGGATAGTGATTTTGGATGAAACTATAGATGTGTAAGTGTGAATTTTGAGCGATGTTTGGAAAAACATAAGGAGTTAAACCTTGATGTATTGAACCCTATATTACCATTAAGTGGAATTTGAAGTATCGAGTACAAGAATACTTTGAGATTGTAGTAATGTAAGTTTTGGGAGTCTATTAAAGGATGGAAACTACTGAGAGGATGTTAATATTTTGATAGGTCAAAGAGATTATTCAAGATTTGATTTGGGACCCTAAGATGGTTGATTTTTTAAGTTGATGATTTAAAATCTAAAAGATTGGATGAAGGACCAAGTAATGCCTAAAACTTTCATAATCGAGGGAGTTGAGTTAGGCAAGTGATAAGTAATTTATGTTAAGGATGGAAGTGTTTGGAGATTTACCAAAAATGTTGTGTTGTTATTAGATAAGTTTTCATTAGTGAGATTACTAAGACGATTAGAGTCAATAATGAATTAGACCTTGTATTGTATCTTAAGATGAAAAGAATGAAATTTGACGGTGTGATATATTTGGAGATTTCCAGGATCAAATTTTAGAATTTTATTCAATGATAGAAAGTGTAAAACAATAAATGTAACAAATGATTTATGGTTTAGTTTTTGGTCTTGAGAAGTCAAGCGTTGAGATTTAAAATAAGTGTTTTAGTGGCTAGATGAACAATGAAAGGTATATGGGTCTTTGAGATATTTTATTGCAAATTTATGAGGATGAAGTTATAGATAATTATTCCTTAGGAGATGGTTATTGGGAACATTTGAGAAATAAAACTTTAGGATGTTTGATTGTTAGGATTCTTTCAGTTTGTACCTTAATGAAGGTTGGGAATGAATAAGAATCTTGCAAGTGAATCAAATTCTGGAAAAGGTGCCAAGACAACTTGTCGGAACAACACATGGAGATGTAGCTTATGTCAGTTAAAGATTAATGAAAGGAATTATCCCACCTATAATTCAGACATTATTATTATAAAGGCATGCCAATGATATAAAGGCACTACTTGAGTGCATCTCATGGGGGTTGCTATTGTGTTCGTCAATCAACAGAGTTAAATGTTTGTTTGGTAGGGAATAATTGAGCATGAAATGGAAAAAGTTTGGTGGGAACAAGTAAGGCTTGATTTATTGAAATCACTATAATGAAGATGTATCAAGGTTCGAGGTAAAAATTTAAGGTTTGTATAAATGGAAAAGTGATGGAGTGAATACAATGTATTTTACATGTCGTAATGAAAAGATAATCCTCAAGCTGTCGTAATGAATGCTGGCAACAGATGTAGTAAAATTACTTTCGAGTTTGTGCAGAATTGAAAAGTATGTAATAAATTGTCTAGTGAAGCGTGAATTTGAGGTGTTGGGCATGAGACAAATGTATGTATTAATAAATGCATGAGATTCAAGTTGGATTTTGTTGGAGACGTGAGTCTTGAAACGAAGCACTAAATTTGAAGGAAGTTTGTGTGTCATAAGTAGTATAGTTTTGGCAAGTTATCGAAAATATTTGAGGAAGGTTGGATCACCAAGAAGATGTGGGGATGGTATTATTAAAGTTATAATTAGACCATCATTTTGAGGTGTACACTATGGTTTGACGTACTTGTACGACTAAATAAAAATCGAGGATTTGTGGACAATGGAGAAATTTAGGAGTTCTCGGCGGTAGTGATTGTTTTGTGCTCAGTGTGTTGGTGTCATACACAGTGTTTCGGTTTGGTACCAAATGGATGTTTTGTACCAAGTGGATGTATATGAGGATATGTGACATAGTTTTGGGCAATTGTACTTCATCGATAGGATCAAAGTAATAGGAAGATAAGGGAAACTCAGTGGACCTTGAAGAGATTGTTTGACCGCTTGTGCATTAGGATAACCTCAAGTGTAAGCCATAAGGAGCGCTATTACAGTTTGATTAAGATAGTCTAAGCCACCATCATGGTTGTTGGCTACCTATTGACAAATTGAGGAACTGATCATCCTTAATCTCTTGTTGATAGTATACAAAATCATGTTGAATGGAACGGACGAGTCTTACCGGCTATGGTAGTGTGTACAGTTATTAAGCACTCTATGAAAAGGGGTAGGCAACACTTTCTTCGAGTAGGCCGTGTGAAACAAGTTGTGACTTGTATGTTGAATTTGAGTACAAACCTAGTGTGGATTGTTACTCGTACTTTAAGTTTCGAGGATGAAATTTCCTTTTGGAGGGTAGTAATGTAATACCCTTAATTTTAAATCCTAAATTATACAATTTAAGGGTATTTAAAGTTGAATTCCTTAGGCTTTTAGCCCAGTTTTTGGTATGTAGTGAGTTAAATGCCAAACATATATTTTTGGATATTGGATTAAAATTATTTGTCGAAGAATAATTTATTTACATTACGAAGAATTTAATACCGAACAATTTTGTTAAAAATATATCTCGTTGCTGAAAATTTTATATGTCATGTGAGTTGCGACAAGAGTTGATATTTTTATCAAAATGATTTGAGATGTTAGTGAAGTGATGTGTGTAAGAGTTGTTAGATATTTGTTGGTTTGATTTTAATTATAATATATATATATATATTATAACTATTATTATTATTATTATTAATATAAAGTAACATATGTATATATATGTTACATTGGAGGAAAAGAAAGGAAAACAGAAACAGAGGACAAAAAACACTTTTCCCTCCATGCTCGCGAACCCTTCTTCTACTTCCTTCCATTTTATTTTTTCTCCGTTTGCTTTAAGAAAAGAAACCCAAGGCTTAGTGGATGAGAAAGAAAAGAGCTCCCAACTTCCTTCTTCTTCTTCTTTGATTCAAAAACAAAGAAAAATGGTGTTAGGGGTTTTCAAAACCGTCAATTACAAACCTCCAATTTTCTCTGACGTTTAAGCTTCATTTCGAGAAGTGGTAGAAGGGAAAGTTGCTCACCTCCATGCTACGGTGCTAGTGAAATAACTTTGGAAGTGACGTCGTGAGCAGAGATTTCATCATAATTAATCGCGGTACCGTATTCGCTCATTAAAGCTACTGTTAAGGTAAGGGCTCCTTCCAAACTTTTAGTTTGCATTTAGGAAATTATTTGTGAGTTTAACGAAAAGAAATTTGATGTATTTGATGAGTGAATTTGTAGAAAATGAATTTAACGCGATTAAGTGTAATATAGTGGAATTTAAATTTGAGGTGTGGTTTGTGGTGATTCATCATGGGTTCATAAATTAAAATTATGAATTTTTGGAGAAGAAACTTAGGTGTGTTGGTAGAAAATGAATTTGATTCATTTATGTGGCTTTGAGGAAATTAAATTTGAGATGTTTGAGGTGTGGTTTGTGACACTTAATTTGGTGTTATTCATGTTTGGAAATGTGAAAATTTATGGGTGATTAATGATTTAACTTGTTGTGGATTTTGTGGAATTTGAATTGATCGAATTTAATGTATAATGTGGATTGAATTTGATGTGTGGTGGTGAGAAAATATGCTTGAGTATGCTTTGTGTGTAACTGAAAAATCATTAGTGTTAAATGAGTATTAAAAATGGGGAATCTTTTAATAGCTGCATTTACTTAATGATTGTTGTGGAAAGAGTCAAAGTATGCTCATGCACTTCATAGTACATGGCGACTGGATGCGCCAAGGTGATAGTGGTGACTGGATGGGCCACAAGATGATTTCATGTGAGTTGTTGGTTCATCTTATCCTTGTGGGGATTATCACGTCGTGTAAGGTCTGCGATAGATTGCACATTTTTGGTAAATCGTGCTAACCCGTGATAGATGGCACCTCGGTAAATAGTACTATTGGCTTGTGATAGGCGGTACATTTACGATTTACGGTTTTAGTAAATCATGCTGACCCGTGATAGGTGGCACCTCGATAGTTTAGTACTATTGGCCTGTGATAGGCGGTACAATTATGATTTATGCCCCTTCGAGGAGGGTTTTGGTTTGGAATTCCGAATTAATGCATTTTCGCATATACGCATTGCATTAGGGTGCTTGGCATTCGAGTCATGTTTGATATAATGCTACGATTGCGTGTGTATACTTAGTTGTTGTTGTGATTGTGCTGTAATTGTTAAATGTGATTGTTTTGGATTTGTTTTAAGTGTTGATCGATTGCAAAACTATTTTGAAAACTGATTTCTGCACTTTTTCTGCATTGTATTCGAATACAAGTTACATGTTCAAAGTTTGCTACTGACTTCTTAATTTGCACTTGTATTCAGCTACAAGCATGTTGTAGTCGAATACAGTGGTGTTGTTTTTGCTGTCGTCATCATGTCTCGTAGTCGACTATATCCTGTCTCGTAGTCAACTACAGATGTGCTGTTTTTCCTATCGACTTTTGAATTCGCATATTTTTTCGGCTACAAGGATGTGGTAGTTGACTACAGATGTGTTGTTTTGCTACTGACTTATGAAATAGCACTGCATTCGAATACAAGGATGCTGTATTGGAATACAACAGTGTTGTTTTGTTAAAAACTCCATTTTTCAACTTTGATTATGCATGTGTAGCATATGAAAACCCTTTCAAGGTGCATGCTAAGTTGAAAGGTTATTTTGTGCATTTGAAACTTAAATGCTATGTGTTATTTGTTAATTTTGGTTGGTGACCCTTTACAATTATTGTGGAAATCTGGGCTTTGCCCTCAGATTTGAACTAGGATCGTCCTACTAGTTAGTATCCTGGAGATGGGAAGGTAGTTGGACATACTTGACCAGAGCTGTGTCAAGAAGATTTTTGCGAGGAGTGTGGAGACAACCCGGGTTGTATAGTTTTGTTGTAGCAAGATCAGATTAGATGGTTGTATAGGGACTAGAGGTCCTTCTTTTATGGATGTATTTACTTTATTTTGGAAGATTGTACCTATATTGCATATTGTCAGCTTGACTTTTATTTTGATGGGTTCATGTACAACTTTTTGATGCGACGTGAGAAAGTTAAAATTCTTGGGGCAGTGCTTTTGTAAAGGTGTTTGTCGAGAATACCCCAAGGGTATGAGCTATGTCTGATACATCTCACAGCCCCGATGTATTTTGCTGTTTAAATACTTTAGGTTTGTATCTCGAAAACTATTTGCGACTTAAATATTTTATCTAAAAGTATTTCTTTCTCTATATCTTTATCTTTCTTTATTTCTTTGTTTTATGAATTATTTTTTGAAAAAAAAAGGGCTTTTACACAGTGCTTTTGTACAGGTGCCTGCCGAGAATACCTCAGTGGTATGAGCTATGCTTGATAGGCCTCGTAGCCCCAGTTTATTTTTCTATTTAAATACTTTCGATATTTGTTTCAAAAACTATTTCCGCTGCTTGTAAATATTGTTGACTTCTTTCGTTGTGTTACGACTTAAATATTTTATCCAAAAGTATTTTTCTTCTCTTTTTATTTCTTTCTTAATTTTTGATATTCGATATTCGATTTTTGTTTTAAGAAAAAAAAAACGGACTGTTACAGTATGAACATAGAACAAAAAACTTTTGAGATGTAAGCAAAAACATGCTTTAAAAGCAAAACCCAGCATTACATTTAGGCTCAATGGGATTTGGGAATGCATACAGTACATCATTTTGTGATGGTTATACAAGAAATGGTATGAACATAAAACAAAAAACTTTTGAGATGTAATCAAAAGCACATTTAAGACATCATCAACGTTTTTCCACTTTTTAGGTATGTGCTTTAAAAGCCAATCCCAAGTTAAACTAGGATTAGCATGGTTGAAGATAACCATAAATTGTTGCAGAGATTGAAAATAAAAAAGAATGGTTGCAGAGTATAGGAAAATAACTTACGATTAGCATAATTACTAGCATACTCAAAAAGCTAAACTAATTGGAAACAATTCAAGTTTTAAGAAACACCAAAATTTAGTATAACCTATATTCAAGCATAAGATATGAACCTACTATATCAAAAACAATAGTTACCTTCCCCAAATGTATAGAATCCCCAGATAAAATAATGTTTTGAATTAATTATCATCGCTTAAAAGTTACAACAAACTAAATCAGACATTTTGCAAGTACCAGATAAAATAAATAATTATTTTCAACTTATATTTTGAAAGAAAAATTAAACTATATAGATAGATAGATAGGAAATTTTTCAATTGATTAAGACTTCCAAAATAGTTCCAATTTATTTTATTATTTTCTCAAACTTACAAAAAAACAAAATTGAATATTTATATTCATTAAAGTAGTGCAAATGACACAAAGCATAAAACATATGTGGTTATGATATTGAATTACACTAATTGATAAATCTACAAGATAACAACTTGATCTAATGAATTACTCAATAGGCTTATAGATACATCATCATTTTCTATCAAGCCACAAAATTGATCTAAAGTGTAGCAAACTAGTAGGGGTCGTCTTAAATATTTTGGAGGCTTCTAATCCTAAAAATAGAATCCAAGAAAGTGCAATTTTAATAATTAAGAAAAATTGATAAAATAAATTTTAGTCTATGTACACATACCAATCTACATGATGCATACCATTTTGTTAGGTTAATTTATGTCACAATAAAACATGTACAAACAACACGTATGCTTCTATATTTTAGTCACATGAAAAATAGTATTTTACAGCGCTTTTTCAAATAATTAAGCGTTGTAGTACCTAGGGCTTTAAAAAGATACAACAGCGGTCTTTAAAATAAAAAAGCGCTGTAAATTCCTTCTAAAAATGTGTTGCTTGTTGTACTAGTTTTACAGCGCTTTTTAAAAGAAGCCCTATAACAGGTGCATTCTTATGCATGTTTTACAATGCATTTTCAAAAAAAGCGATGTAATAGGTGCATTCCTATGCACGTTTTACAATGGTTTTTAAAAAAATGCTGTAATAGGTGCATTCTTATTCTATTTTTATTAAAAATCGCTGTAAAATAAGTATATTAAGAAAGCAATATCCTAGATTAGCAAAACAAAAACATAGAGTCCTTCCAATATTATAAGAACTAGCAGATTACAAAATTCAACACTTGAGTAGCAAATTATAAAACACTATCATTGAGTCCTTTCAATATTATAACAACTAGTAGATTACAAAATTCAGCACTTGAGTAGCAAATTATAAAACACTATCATTGAGTCCTTCAAATATTATTACAACTAGCAGATTACAAAATTTAGCACTTGAGTAGCAAATTATAAAACAATAACATTGAGTCCTTCCAATATTATAACAACTTGTAGATGGAAAAATTCAGCACTTGAATAACAAATTATAAAACAATAAACTAATCACTTGAGTTACTATGAATCTTTACTATAAGTCACTCTACCAAATTCTATCAATTGTCTTCCAAAACAAACAACACCATAAAAAACTAATTCACTATACTAAAAAAAGTAAGTCACTATATATAATCAATTAAAACTCAAAACTTACAATCACTCTAGCAGCATTTTCATTGACAATTGATCCATCTTTACGAGTACAAGTTTCAACATAAATATCTTCACGTCTAGGTACCACTCCTTTGCTCTTTTTTTTTTTATCTAAACTCAAACAAACAAGTTACATCTATTATATTTTTTAATTACAATTCACCCCTTGAAAAGTACAAATCAAAACCAACCTAAATTTACCAGTGATGCAAGAAAGGTGGTCACACGGTCAGATCATGTTGTAGTCGTGGATGTGGTGCGATAACGGTGGTCGCGAGTCAGAATTAGGCTGCAATTTCATGGGAATGAAAAACCAAAAGGAAGAAAGTTGAAAAAGTTCAATTAGGCTGCAATTTCATGGGAAAATCTTCAAACTTAAAAAGAACAAGCTAAGAAATTCATCAGCTCATTTACTACCCAGAAAGAATACTAACAAAACAAATCAAAACGAATCAAAAGGGTCACCAAATCATGACTCAAAAGTTTCAACAAGAAAAAGCATCTCAAGAACCTCAATTCAATTACAACAGAACCAAAAAAAGTTAGATGATGTTACCAAGAATAATAGCTATAACACTCCAAGAACAAGTGTTGCCAAGAATAACAAAGAATTGAATTTTATTTCAACAAATGATGCTTGTGGTGGATGATGTGGACTAAATTTTGTTTCAACAAAGAATTGAATTATGTTTCAACAAAATCTAGAATAAACCCTATCTCTCAATCAAACTTGCTAAAATTCAAAATTAATCCCTAAAATGAACCCTAACTCTAAATCAAATACGTGAAAATTCAAAATAACACAGAAAATACATATTAATAAGCAAATATTTCAAATATATATTTTAAGAGGGCAAAGGTGAGAAAGTGATAAATTAGGGTTCGAGATTGAACGAAGGTGTAAGACCCATAGTTTTAAATTCTAATTTATGTATTTTGGTATGTTTTTATGTTGAACACTAAGGCTTTTTAGCCTAGTTATATATATTGTGAGTTTAATGCCAAAAATATCTTTTTGGAGCCCCGGTTAAATTTATTCGTCGAGGAATAATTTTATTGATTTATGATTAGTCTTTTGTCGAAAAGAAAATTTTCTGAGATGCAGCGTTTTTCATAAAAATTTATCTGCCAATTGAATTACGGCGATAGAAAATATTTTTCTGAAAGTGGTTTGAGAAAAGGTGGGCATTTTGGTAATTTTTATAAATATCTAGATATTTTGAGATATTTGTTATATATATATATATGAAAGAAAAGGGAAGGAAAAGAAAAAGAGAGAAAAGGAAATAGAAAGGAAGGAAAAGGAAGAAAAGGAAAACTGAAAGAAAACATAACATTTTCCTCTTTCTCGTGATTCTTATTCTTCTTCTCCTCTGTTATCAATTCAATAATTAGGATTACCTCGATGAAACTAATAAATTAAAACATATAGCTAGCTAATAACAAAAATTATTTTCAACTATTCACATGAAATAAGAGAGCAGAAATTCATAGTTAGGTGCACAAGCCACAAGTCCACTCAACAAGTAATTAAGGAAATCAAGGCAACAATTAAAATTAACTCAAATCTTCACTAACAATTTCACGGTTTATTTAGTCACTTAGGTAGGAACTTATGATTCATCACACAATCAACAAAAAACAAATAGTTAAATAGTAACTTCACAAACCATATATAATTACACAAAAGCATATAACACATAATACAATAAACTTATGATTCATCACACAATCAACAAAAAACAAATAGTTAAATAGTAACTTCACAAACCATATATAATTACACAAAAGCATATAACACATAATACAATAATACAACGGAAAAAAGTGATAGTGAAAATAACAAATATACACACGCAAACACAAGTGACACGACTGACATTTGACTGATACAAAATCGACATTCGACACTCGACCCACTCAACCTGATTAGACATACCTGCTCTGATACCACTAATGTGATACCTTAAACCCCTAAATAATATATAATAATTTTATACAAGAACTGTTTACTATAATTTGTAGCAGACAAAAAAAAGTTGTTTTCAAGGAAATAGAAACTTTTATAACTAATTTAGGATATCACATTTCTCAAAATTCAAAAGGAAAACATTAAAAAAATTTCTCTTATAAAACAGTACAATCTCTATAAACTTTAATTAGCAATAATTTCTTAAATTAATTCCAAAAGTTTACTAGTACTTATAAGATTTTCATACAAAAACTTGTTTCTAATTAAATAAATAAAAATACAACTTATGACTCGCATTCCCAGTATCACCTATCATAGCACGAATTCTCCCAAACTAGAACGTCAAAACTCATTAACATATAATAACTACGATTTTGCAAACGGAAGGCCAAGCTAGTCAAACACAAACAACAAAGGAGGTGAGTTTCAAAATCATGTTTGTAGTATAATATAACTAATTACACAAACATTCTTTAAGGAAAATATCACAATATAAAGTCAAATTACTCAACAAAAATCAATATATTTCACTATAACATAAAATCATCTAAGAGAAGTTATTATTGCACACAGTACATATTAATCACAACAAACAATCACAAGAACATGCAATGTTATGCATGAGATTAGACTCTACTTCACAATATGGTACCATTCTAACTCTGAAGTACTTGATTGGGAGGCTCTATACTATCGCACCATCCTGGTAGACGAACAATTCAAATTGGTCATGTCCTCATAGATCTCCTCAACCCAACCCGAGACACATATACATGGCAGTCGAGGTAAACACTAAGCTTGTCAGGCCCTATCTATATGATGTTAAAATGATATCTACTTCACAAATTCTCAATATTTATATTCTCCCCTCGTTGGCCTATAGTACTACATTAAAACCTTAATCTCAAACACAAATTTGAATCAGTATTATTTCATCAACTATGAGGTTACTTCAATATTCTCATTACAAATTTATAACATCAGTATCATTAATCTCACATCATCATCATCACATAAACTTATTACAAATTTATAGCATTACAGATATTAATCATACATCATCATCATCACATAAAATTATCACAACACATCCCTCTTTTATTATCACATAAACTCATCTACTCAAACATATACATAAAATTTATTCCACACCCAATATCAAAATAATATCAAATATCACACATTTAAAGAAATTAAATCAATCAACACCTTACAAATATTTATATTCTATATTTTAATCTCACAATTTTCATATTTGCACATTAATTAATTTATCACTCAAAGGGCCACTACCGTACGTAGCGAGCCCCGGATGAATCATTGGGAATTACATTTTTCCCATTCATCTCATAATATATTATACTCATGAATGCAAACGCTATCTCACCCCTTACCTGATTTAGATGTTTTATCAAACACACAAATCAATCGAAAGTTTCAACAGCAAATGAAGATCACCAACTAATTGCTAGTGAATTCAAATAAACAATGAGTTCACAAAATTGTTGAGACGTGACTGATAAATTATACAGAGCATAAAAATAGAGTCAAAACAATGAGTTCACAATGTTATATAATTACTAATAATTTTAGGAACAAAATTAGAGTCAAAACAACGACAAAATTTGCAAAAGAAGCCTCACCGTCTCGTTAGAATGTTGGAATGGTCTGCATCAACTCCACTAAAAATAAAAAGGAGTAGTGCTTCTTGAAGGTTTCGATGAGAGGAATCCAAAAACGATGCCAGCTTTTTTGAGATGACAGATATGGTGATCGGAATCGGCCAAAAATAGCTCTCCCAAGTAAAGAAATACAAATATTTCTGATTAAATGGAGCTACGATCGATAAAATTGGTGGCAACATTGATTCATTGGCTGATTTTGTGTGGGATAGAGGTTGGGATTGTTATAAATGGAAAGGAATTGGTGGGGATGAATTTGAGACAAAAATGGTTTCATTGATGGCTTTCCGTGTTTTCTTTATGAAGAAGAGGAAGTCTTGAGGTGCAGATGTACAGGTGCATGAGTAAAATAGGTTGTAAGGCCAAACAAATGGGAGTCTTGTCTGTGTCTAATGCAAGATTAAGGGTGTAATGTGCAACTCGCATGTAAAGGAAAAAAAACCCAATTTAGTAACAATAATAGTCCAAATAAATATGCAGAAGTAGAAAATAAGGGTGTATATCTTGGTTTCATCCAAAATATATTTTCTACTATTTCTAACGGTCTATAATAAACAAATAATTTATTTTACGCGTCCTCACTATAAAATGTTTCTAAAAAATATTCATTTTAACATAATACTATTCTTCCTTAACATAAAGAAATAAATATACAAATATAATTTTAATCACAAAATCAAATATCTAAAAATCATAATATCAAATTAGCTTGGTAAAATAGTATTTTAATTAAATAGTCTACTATAAAATTTGGGGTGTTGCAAGCATGGCCTAATCTCTTGCTTATTTTTAACGAACATAGTTGGGGGAAATTATTGTTCAAAGAACTTATCTTCAAGTTCATCCCATGTAGTGATGCTACCGGCAGGAAAGGAATTAAGCAACTCCTTAGCATCATATTTCAATGAAAATTGAAATAGTTTCAACATCTTGCCTTCCTCAGAACAACCCTCCACCTTCACTGTTTCACTTAATTCAAAGAAATTTGTGAGATGTATATTAGCGTCTTCGTTATGTTTAACAGCAAAATGACTCTCCTTTAACTCTCGGTATAGAGTGGGACTTATTTCAAACTTGTTGACTGTAACTAGTTGGTTATGGATGGGCAATCGAGCACGATTTCTATTTCGATTCCTATACTCATCGAGAGTACATTCTGGTGGTGGTGGATCGGCCATCTCAATAAATATTATTAAATCACCCAAAACCTCTTCTTCCACTTGACTTAATAGCACAACTCTCTCTTTCCCTCTTCTCTAGATCCCGCAAAGTCTTTGCAGCAGTTCGTGAAACAACCAAACATCTATGTTATTTGTAGCTTCAACCATTTGATCATCCCTACTGATGTTCATCCTTGCAACGTCGTTCCCTCTTGGAGGTAGTGTTTGTTGAGACAAAATCTCAATTTAATGTTTTGATGAAAACAAACAAAAAGTTAATTAAGAATGTTAATTATGATTCTAAATGTTATGTTAACTTAACTTGTGCTTTTGAGTGAATTTAATCAAGCAAAGCAAAGAAAACAGCAACAAGAACACTAAAACAGAGAAAGAGCTCCAGCCTCAAAAAAGTTCATCACAGCATGTTGTTCAAACTTTTTCTACATCTTTACCTAAGAGTTTGCCCTGGAAATTTGTTCATATCTAATCAGTACATGGCAAGGAACAAGTAGGTTTCATCCAAGCTCAAATAGGCTATTTGATCACAAAATTAAAAGGGCCCAAAGATGGACAAAACTTATGATGAGTGTGTAAACTCCAAAAAATCAAATGTCAAGAAAGCTCAATCAATCTTGACATATTACAAGGAAATCACAAAAGAAATCCAGGTTGATCAAAACGGGAGCTCCAGAATGATTATTTAAGCTCCAGAACATTCACTCAAAAAACCAGAACGTTCTCCGTTTTCTGCACAATAACAGCAGACTTGCATCAGCTCTATTTCAGCCTGCAATTCGTTTCTAATCTTCTCCAGCTGCACTCAAGACTCAAGATGGAGAATGTATCATCCAAGATCAATGAAGAAGCATCAAGGACACTGTCAGAAAAGTACAGGACTGCTTTAAATGCTAAATCCAAAAGTAAAAAAAGGCTATGTCATAGCATGATTAGTTTATTCAAAGTACTGCCTTAAAACAGGGAAAAGCATGGTCTCTCCAACAGCTCTTTTGTACTTATCATGTGCATCTCCAGTCTATAAATAGAAGGCCTCAATCAAGTATGAAAGCAAGAAATTCAAGTACTAAGTAATCAACCATATACAATCACTTAAAGCTTGAAATTATGCAAAACAGAGGAATCATTATTTTCAGCAATTCGCATAACAGTAACTGCTGCACACTCACATATCAGCTGCGAAATTATCTTTAGATACTCTGTAAAGAATCTATTCTCAAACAAGAGTTGAGCAATATCAGATTCTGTCAAAATCAATCATTTGTAAAAACTCAAACTATAAGAGTTTCTTCATAGTTTGTTTTAGATTGTTTCCTATCAAGATTAGATAGGTGTTGTCATTGCTTTTTGGGTGGAAAGTAATAGAGGCTGAAATAGATCAAGGGTGATCTATACTAAATGTTGTAAGATCAATAAGGTTACTTGCTTTTAAACACTTAGTGGAAAATCTCACAGTGTGAGGACTGGATGTAACCCACGTTGGGTGAACCAGGATAAATCTTTGTGTGGTATTCTCTTTCCTATCTCTCTCTTTATTATACTGATTTGATTAACTGAGATAACATAAACTGATTTTCTGCTAATCTAGGAACGTTCTCCGTTTTTAAACAAAAACCAAGAACGTTCTCCGTTTTCTATTTTCATAACCAAGATCATTCTTGAGTTATTTTCTTACGTTTTAACAGGAATTTTTAAAAGGCACATTTACAATTCAAACCCCCCTTTCTTGTAAATCGACATTGTTACTTCAATTGGTATCAGAGGTCGGTCTCTAGAAAGATTAAAAACACCTAACAAGTGTTAGAGAAAAAGATCTAGAAGAAAAATGTCAAGAAATATGTACATTGCTGAAGGAGTGTCATTATATAGACCACCTTACTTTAATGGCAAAGACTACTATTTCTGGAAAAGCAAAATGCAGTTGTTCTTGAAATATCAAGACACGGGAATGTGGCGCATCATTATAGATGGAAATTTCATACCAAGAGTCGACCAAAATGATTCAACCCTTATTGAAAAGAATGAAGCAGATTGGACAGCAGAAGAAAAATCTAAGGTACTCCTAAACTCAAAAGCTGAATTATTCTTATCGTGTGCTTTGAGTAGGGAAGAAAGCGAAAGAGTTGATGAATGCGAAACTGCTAAAGAAGTATGGGACACATTAGAAACTCATCATGAAGGAACAAGCCATGTGAAAGAAACAAGGATTGATATAGGCATAAGAAAGTTTGAACTCTTTGAAATGAATGAAGGAGAAACCATTGATGAAATGTACTCAAGGTTCACAACAATAGTAAATGAAATGCGTTCTCTCGGGAAAGCTTACACAGTTCAAGAAAGAGTAAGAAAAATCATGAGGTGTCTTCCAATCATATGGAGACCAATGGTAACAGCTATAAGCCAAGCCAAGAATCTTGAATCACTTCCCTTGGAAGAATTAATTGGAACCTTAAGAGCACATGAAGTGCTGCTACAAGAAGACATGCCAATCAAAAAGGGCAAAGCAATAGCTTTGAAAACATCTCAAGAAAGTCCAGATGAAGACTCAGAAGAAATCGAACAAGAAGATGTTGATGAAGAAATAGTTCGTCTTACAAAAAAGATACAAAGAATGGTGAGAAGAAGGGATCATATCAAAAAGGGATATTCAAATCAAAAAGAAAACTTCAAAATAGAGGTAGACAAAAGTCAAATCACATGCTTTGAATGCAATAAACAAGGACATTACAAAACTGAATGTCCCTTGAACAAAAGAGCACCAAAGAAGTTCCCTTTCAAGAAAAACTCCTTGATGGTAAATTGGGATGATTATGATGAAACAGAAACAGAGGAACCTGAAGGAGCTAGCTTGTGTTTAATGGCAGATACTAAAGACAATGAGGTAATAGATTCTAAACCATGTCTTTTATGTGAACAAATTGAAAAAGATTTTGATAGCTTACTTAATGATTCAAATCTGCTTGTTCAAAAATGTAGCTCTTTAAATGATCAATTTTTAAAAGAAAAAAGGGAAAAAGAGAAAGCTCAGGTTATGATTGATGAACTAAAAAACATCATTCAGAACATGCAGGAATCTTATTTTAAGGAAACTAATGAATCTGAAAATCAAGAACGTTTTGCAACGAAAATGGAGAATGTTATCCTTAAAAATGAAAATGAACTTCTTAGAAATGACTTATCAAATTTTATTAAAGCTACTGAAACGTTTCAAAAAATCATGGGATCTCAAGTGGGAATATTTGATAAAGCTGGTCTTGGTTTTGATAAAACTCAAAAAACGAAAATATATGAAAACTTTTTTGTTTCGGAAAGAAAAGAGGATAAAAGCAAAACCAAATGCTCATATTGTAAGAAACTTGGACATCTGGAATTTGCTTGCCATTTTAAGAAAAGAGATGAAAAGATTAAAAGAAAAAGGTTTTTTAAAAGGGAAGATCGCTCTGCAAATAAAGCTGAACCTATTTTGAAAAATCTGCATAAAGGAGAACGTTCTCCAGGCTGCTCTCAAAACGGAGAAAGTTCAAAAATGAAAGTTGAACCTTTTGCAGAAAATTTGGGAAACAGGGAACGATATGGAATATCAGCAAAGTCAATTTCAAATCCGTGTAAAACTCGGATTTTGAAACCTTATCGAAGATCAACAACAAAGTATTCATATTATTCCAAAAATGATCACTTTGAATCAACTTGCTATTTTAAAAAGAGTTCAAGTTTTAAAAAATCTTCTAAAAGAAGATATACTAACCATTAAGGACCCAAACAAATATGGGTACCAAAATCATTACTAACTTGTGATGTAGGAACAACATCCAACAATCAAGAAAGATCATTGATACACGGACAAGGTATGCTCCATACACATGAATGGAAAAGTATTGTGCCTCCTATCATTAGAAAAATTTCAAGTATCTATAACCGTTGGAAACATTAAAGCTAAGGAGATGAAGAAGAAGAACATTATGGACAACAGCAACAAAATGCTTTCCAGGAAATCGAGATTAATAAACAGTCTCTGTTTCATTGTCCTTTTAAAAGCTGGAGAATGATAAAGACAAAATCCAAGAGAATGATCAATTTAAGCAAAAAGGTTCATTCTGGAAGTAGTACCAGAACATTCTGCAGAAGATAGAAACATTCTCCACAAAAGCAGAACATTGTGCAGAAGAGCAGAAAATTATGGATAAGAGCAGAATATTATGTAGAATAGCAGAACATTCTGCAGAAAAGCAGAACATTGTGCAGAAGAGCAGAAAATTGTGTAGAAGATCAGAACATTATGTAAGAGAGCAGAACATTGTGCAGAAGAACATAACATTATGCAGAAAAGCAGAACATTTTGCAGAAGAGAGAAACATTCTCCAGCAAAGCAGAATATTTGGCCATTGACAGAAACATTCTCTAGAAAAGCAGAAAATTCTGCATAAGAGCAGAACATTCTGCAGAAGAGTAAAATATTATGAAGAAAAGCTGAACATTCTTCATAATGTTCTTGAAAGCTTATATGCAACATTCAATCAAATCTAATGTTTTCTATTAAGATGATATGGTTGAAAAAAAAAAAACATCAACAACTTCTAAATGAGTTTGAACCATTTAGTTTTGGCACTCCTACACACATCTCACTATTGACCTTTCCTCCAAAAACATCTCATGATCAAATTATTGGAAGAACTAAATTGGAAGGATATGGTGTCAAAGTTGCTGCTACTTGAGTCTTGATGAAATTCAGCCATCAGATCAAAGAAATAGTAACAAGTATAAATGGTTGTCCTTTAGAAGAAGCACATATTCACATTATCCTCTTCTTTGGATCTTATCAAGGTATATTCTGATCATGATTTAATTCATTCATGGAACTCAAAATTCTCCTTTTTATGTCCTTAAAATCATTTTTTATGTGAACAAATCTCTTTGATTGTTTTTGATAAATACAAACTTATTTTAGCATAAAAATGTTTTGTAAAGAGAGAAATTATACTTGGCATGATATCACATTCATTTTGCTTCCCTTGCGCTCATTATCATGTTCAAATTAAAATATTGTATGTTCTCAAAGAAGGCAAAAGAGCAAAGAGACATCTTGCTTGGGTTTTGGAATTTTGAAATTTTAAAGGATATCAATTTCAAAATATTAAGGGGGAGTTTTTTAGAAAATGTTACTTTTCTTAAAACTAGAATCTACTCATTGTTTACTATGTGTAGTATACATCTCCTTTATATTCCCCAATCTTTTTGTGTTGACAAAGGGGGCAAATTATTTTAGATTTTATGTTGGTTCAAAAACATGAAGCATATTCCGAGGGGGAGTGTTTAAGCTCTCTTTGATTAAAATTAGAATCAAAATTAAAATCTAAATTAACATGTTTGTCATCATCAAAAAGGGGGAGATTGTTGAGACAAAATCTCAATTTAATGTTTTGATGAAAACAAACAAAAAGTTAATTAAGAATGTTAATTATGATTCTAAATGTTATGTTAATTTAACTTGTGCTTTTGAGTGAATTTAATCAAGCAAAGCAAAGAAAACAGCAACAAGAACACTAAAACAGAGAAAGAGCTCCAGTCTCAAAAAAGTTCATCACAGCATGTTGTTCAAACTTTTTCTACATCTTTATCAAAGAGTTTGCCCTAGAAATTTGTTCATATCTAATCAGTACATGGCAAGGAACAAGTAGGTTTCATCCAAGCTCAAATAGGCTATTTGATCACAAAATTAAAAGGGCCCAAAGATTGACAAAACTCATGATGAGTGTGTAAATTCCAAAAAATCAAATGTCAAGAAAGCTCAATCAATCTTGACATATTACAAGGAAATCACAAAAGAAATTTGGGTTGATCAAAACGGGAGCTCCAGAATGATTATTTAAGCTCCAGAACGTTCACTCAAAAAACCAGAACGTTCTCCGTTTTCTGCACAATAACAGCAGACTTGCATCAGCTCTGTTTCAGCCTGCAATTCGTTTCTAATCTTCTCAGCTGCACTCAAGACTCAAGATGGAGAATGTATCATCCAAGATCAATGAAGAAGCATCAAGGACACTGTCAGAAAAGTACAGGACTGCTTTAAATGCTAAATCCAAAAGTAAAAAAAGGCTATGTCATAGCATGATTAGTTTATTCAAAGTACTGCCATAAAACAGGGAAACGCATGGTCTCTCCAACAGCTCTTTTGTACTTATCCTGTGCATCTCCAGTCTATAAATAGAAGGCCTCAATCAAGTATGAAAGCAAGAAATTCAAGTACTAAGTAATCAACCATATACAATCACTTAAAGCTTGAAATTATGCAAAACAGAGGAATCATTATTTTCTGCAATTCGCATAACAGTAACTGCTGCACACTCACATATCAGCTGCGAAATTATCTTTAGATACTCTGTAAAGAATCTATTCTCAAACAAGAGTTGAGCAATATCAGATTCTGTCAAAATCAATCATTTGTAAAAACTCAAACTATAAGATTTCTTCATAGTTTGTTTTAAATTGTTTCCTATCAAGATTAGATAGGTGTTGTCATTGCTTTTTGGGTGGAAAGTAATAGAGGCTGAAATAGATCAAGGGTGATCTATACTAAATGTTGTAAGATCAAGAAGGTTACTTGCTTTTAAACACTTAGTGGAAAATCTCACAGTGTGAGGACTGGATGTAACCCACGTTGGGTGAACCAGGATAAATCTTTGTGTGGTATTCTCTTTCCTATCTCTCTCTTTATTATACTGATTTGATTAACTGAGATAACATAAACTGATTTTCTGCTAATCTAGGAACGTTCTCCGTTTTTAAACAAAAACCAAGAACGTTCTCTGTTTTCTGCACAATAACAACAGACTTGCATCAGCTCTGTTTCAGCCTGCAATTCGTTTCTAATCTTCTCCAGCTGCACTCAAGACTCAAGATGGACAATGTATCATCCAAGATCAATGAAGAAGAATCATGGACACTGTCAGAAAAGTACAGGACTGCTTTAAATGCTAAATCCAAAAGTAAAAAAAGGCTATGTCATATCACGATTAGTTTATTCAAAGTACTGCCTTAAAACAGGGAAAAGCATGGTCTCTCCAACAGCTCTTTTGTACTTATCCTGTGCATCTCCAGTCTATAAATAGAAGGCCTCAATCAAGTATGAAAGCAAGAAATTCAAGTACTAAGTAATCAACCATATACAATCACTTAAAGCTTGAAATTCTGCAAAACAGAGGAGTCATTATTTTCTGCAATTCGCATAACAGTAACTGCTGCACACTCACATATCAGCTGCCAAATTATCTTTAGATACTCTGTAAAGAATCTATTCTCAAACAAGAGTTGAGCAATATTAGATTCTGTCAAAATCAATCATTTGTAAAAACTCAAACTATAAGAGTTTCTTCATAGTTTGTTTTAGATTGTTTCCTATCAAGATTAGATAGGTGCTGTCATTGCTTTCTGGGTGGAACGTAATAGAGGCTGAAATAGATCAAGGGTGATCTATACTAAATGTTGTAAGATCAAGAAGGTTACTAGCTGTTAAACACTTAGTGGAGAATCTCACAGTGTGAGGACTGGACGTAACCCACGTTGGGTGAACCAGGATAAATCTTTGTGTGGTATTCTCTTTCCTATCTCTCTCTTTATTATACTGATTTGATTAACTGAGATAACATAAACTGATTTTCTGCTAATCTAGGAACGTTCTCCGTTTTTAAACAAAAACCAAGAATGTTCTCCGTTTTTAAACAAAAACCAAGAACGTTCTCCGTTTTCTATTTTCATAACCAAGATCATTCTTGAGTTATTTTCTTAAGTTTTAACAGGAATTTTTAAAAGGCACATTTACAATTCAAACCCCCCTTTCTTGTAAATCAACATTGTTACTTCAGTGTTTCCAAAAAAACCAACATCAAGAAGAAGTGTTAACACAACTTCGAATAATTCCAAAACTAAGTTTCGAACATATCAACACTTAATAACTACCCCTGATCTGAAAACTCAGACCAATTACCCCGACGCATGATCAGATAATGACTCACAACCTACAGGTTGACCTACAACCTAAACCAAGGGTTGATTGACTTGGAAACCCTTTTAAAAGCTGAATTTTTCTGTGTTTTTGTTGTGTTCTGATGTGTATTCGAATACAGAAGGTTGTATTCGAATACAGACATGTTGTTTTTGCTGTTGACTTATGCGTAGTCGAATGCAGAAGGCTGTATTCGAATATAGACATGATGTTTTTGCTACTGACTTATGTGTAATCAAATACAAAAGGTTGTATTCGAATAAATATATGATGTTTTTGCTGTTGACTTATGAAACAGCCTTGTATTGGAATATAGAGATGCTGTATTCGAATACAACAGTGCAGTTTTGTTGAAAACTTCATTTTTCAACTTTGTTTATGCATGTCTAGTATATGGAAACCCTTTCAAGGTACATGCTAAGTTGAAGGTTATTTTGTGCATTTAAAAACTTAAATGTTATGTGTTAATTGTTAATTTTGGTTGGTGACCTTTACAACTATTGTGAAAATCTGGGCTTTTCCCTCATATGAGAACAACAACCATCCTACCAATTAGTACCCTGTAGATGGGAAGGTGGTTGGACACACCTGACTGGAGCTGTGTTAGGGGGATCTTGCAGGGCAAGAGAAGATCATCTGTGATGTATAGTTTTTTGTAGAATGATAAGATTAGGTTGACATATCAGGACTAATGTCTTTCTTTCTGGATTGTATTTATTTTAATTTGGAAGATTCTACCTATACCCATTTTGTTAACTTGACATTTTATTTTGATGGGTTCCATGTACCACTCTTTCATGTGATGTGGGGAGTTAAAATTCTCAGGGTTGTGCTATTGTATAGGTGTCTGTTGAGAATACCCCAGAGGTGTGAGCTATGCTTGATAGGTCTCATAGCCCCGATGTGTTTTGATGTTTTAATACTTTGGATTTTTATTTCAAAAACTATTCTTGTATATTAGTATATTGTTGGTATTGAACTCGGAGGCTTTTTAGCCAAAGTTATTAATATTTTGGAGTTTATATGACCAAGAAGATATTTTGATGCCCGATTAGAATTTATCATCGATAAATAAATTAAATTAACTGCTGAAAATTCCATATGTCAATTGAATTACGACGAGAGAAGATGTTTTTAACAAA
This sequence comes from Cicer judaicum, assembly GCA_037974835.1. Lineage (NCBI taxonomy): Eukaryota > Viridiplantae > Streptophyta > Magnoliopsida > Fabales > Fabaceae > Cicer > Cicer judaicum. The sequence goes on along the minus strand of JBBPBS010001045.1, from coordinate 7,214,562 downwards.
AGTGGTTTGGGAAGTTATGGGTGAAATGGTAATTTTAATGAATATCTAGATATTTTGAGATATTTGTTAATTATATTAATATATATGTTTGTGTGACGGAAAAGATGAGAAAATAGAAAGAAAAGAAAAGGAGAGGGAAGAAAAAGAAAAGAAAGAAAACAAAAAACTTCTTCTTCTTCCTCGCGTGACCCATTCTTCTCCCTTCCCCCATAGTTGCTCGTTTTTGCTTCCTTTTCTTTCCTTTGGATTCGAAAATTGATAGTGGGTGATAGGACAAGGATTTCTCAACTCCACTCTTCCTCTTTGATCCGAAACCGAAGGAAAACGGTTTAGGGATTTCAAAACCGTCAAACACAAATCTCGTCATTTCTTCTGGATCCAAGCTTCGTTATGCGAAGGGAAAGAAAGGAAAGTTGCTCACTACTACACTACGGTGCTAGTGAGCTAACTTTGGAAGCGACGTCGCGAGCAAAGTTTTTATAGGAATTGATCGCTGTCCCGTAAATCGACGTTAAAGCTAACGTGAAGGTAAGGGCTCCTTCCAAACTTTTAGTTTGCTTTTAGGGACTTATCTGTGGTTGTGTGGAAAAGAATTTGATTAGGTTTGGTGTATCGAATCGGGGAAAATGAATTTAACTCATTTATTTATAATTTTGAGTAAATGAAATGTGATGTATTTGAGTGTTATGATTGCGTTGATTTGTGTTTATCGTACTTGGCGTGTTCATACTTGATGTTTGTTGATTGATGTGATTCGGTGTGAAATGTGGATTGAATTGGATGTTATGTTTGAGTTCGTTTGGTATGGAATTTGAAAACCATTAGAGTTAAACGAGTATTAAGAATGGGGAATCTCTTAATGTCTCGTTTGCTTAATGTGAGTTTGTGAGAATCATTTAAGTTAAATCAGTATTAAGAATGGGGAATCTCTTAATGTCTTGTTTACTTAATTTGTGTTTGTGAAAATCGTTTTGAGTTAAAAGAGTATTAAGAATGGGAAATCTCCTAATATCTCTGTTTACTAATGTTTTGGAAAATTGTTTAAGTCAAGTGAGAATTAAGAACGGGGAATCTCTTAATTTCTTGTTTACGTAATGTTCGTTTTGAAAATCGTTTAAGTTAACTGAGCGTTAAGAATGGGGAATCTCTTAATGTCTTGGTTACTTAATGTTTGTTTTGGAAATCGTTTAAGTTAAAAGAATATTAAGAATGGGGAATCTCTTAATATGTCTGTTTGCTTAATGTTTGGCGTGAAAATCGTTTATGATAAATGAGTATTGAAAATGGGGAATCTTTTAATATCTGCATTTACTTAACGATTATTGTGGATGGAGTCAGTATATGCTCATGCATTTTCATGCTTTTTGTAAATCGTGCAGACCCGTGATAGGTGGCACCTTGATAAATAGTACTTTGGCCTGTGATAGGCAGTACATTTATGATTTACGTTTTTGTAAATTGTGCAGACCCGTGATAGGTGGCAGCTTGGTAAATAGTACTTTGGCCCGTGATAGGCGGTACTTTTACGATTTACGATTTTTTGTAAATTGTGCAGACCCGTGATAGGTGGCACCTTGGTAATGAGTACTTTGGCCTGTGATAGGCGGTACATTTACAATTTACGTTCTTTTTAGTAAACCGTGCAGACCCGTGATAGGTGGCACCTTGGTAAACGATACAGGCCCGTGATAGGCAGTACATTCATGGTTTACGCTTTTTAGTAAATCGTGCAGACCCGTGATAGGTGGCACCTCGGTAATTGGTACTTTGGTCTGCGATAGGCGGTACAATTATGATTTACGGCCCTTCGAGGAGGGTTTTGGTTTGGAATTTCAAGTCCATTCATTTTGGCATATACGCAATGCATTAGGGTGCTTGGCACACGAGTCGTGGTTGATTCAAATTATGATTGTGTTGATTTTGCTAAGTGTTATGGTTTGAAATTATGTGTAAGTGTGTTTTGATTCAAATTATGATTGTGTTGATTTTGCAAAGTGTTATGGTTTGAAATTATGTGTAGGTGTGTTTTGATTCACATTGTGATTGAGTTGGTTTATGAATTTTTGAAAGAATGCACAGGGAAATCGATTTACCCATTCGATTTGATGAGTTACAGGGGCCTTGTCCTTCCTGAAATCGATTTACCCAATCGATTTTGTAATATGGTTTTCAAAAAGATTTGAGACATCGATTTGGTAAATCGATTGGATTCGATTGGATTCAATTGGATTCAATACAGGGGCCTTGTGTTTCCCAAAATCGATTTGCCCAATCGATTGGATACGATTGGATTCAATTGGATTCAATACAGGGGCCTTGTCTTTCCCAAAATCGATTTGCTCAATCGATTAGATTCATTATAGGGGCTCTGTCTATCACGAAATCGATTCACCCAATCGATTGGACAATACAAGGGCTCAGTCCTTCTTGAAATCGATTGCTCCAATCGATTGAGGCAAGTTTGGGGTTCAATTTTTACTAAAAACTTTCAAGAAATCGATTTCCCCAATCGATTGGCACAGTAGGAAATTTTATTTTGTGTTAGATGAGGGATTTCTCAATTGATTATCAATGTATTGGTCAGTTATGTATTACTTGATGGATTGAGAACATTATTTTGATTTCATTATCATTTGGTAAGCATTGTATGAACTCTTAGCATATGGAAAACCTTTTAAGATGCATGCTAAGTTGAAAGGGGTATTTTGTGCATTTGAAAACTTATATGTTATTTGTTAACTGTTAATTTCGGTTGGTGACCCTTTACAACTATTGTGGAAATCTGGGCTTTGCCCTCAGATGAGAGTCAGGGCGGTCCTACTGGTTCGTACCCTACCGATTGGAATGTGGATGGGAATGCTTGATTGGAGCTACGTTAGGAGGATCTCACGGGGCGCATAGAGATTACTCGAGGCGTATAGTTTTTTATTATGTACAGAATGATCAGACTAGGTTGTCACTCAGGACACATATGTCTTTCTTTTGGGCTACTTTTATTTTAAATTGGAAGGATGTACATGTACTAATGTTGGCATCAGGACATGCTTTGGATTTATATTTTGAAAAAAAAAAAAACTCTTCCGCTGTTTGTAAATTATAACGACTCAATTATTTATCCAAGGGTTTTACCTTATTTGATTATGTGTTATATTTTAATTTCTTTTTTTTAAAAAAAAAAAAAAAAAAATACACCCTCGCTTTGAAAAATAGGGTGTTACATTTGTGGTATCTGAGCTTTGGTTTGGTTTGGTTTTCTTTGGGAGCTTTGGTTTGGTTTTCTTTGAAAAATAGGGTGTTACATTTGTGGTTTTCTTTGGTTTGGTTTTCTTTGGTTATAGATTGTAGGTCAACCTATAGGTTGGGAGTTGTCGTCTGATCATGCGTCGGTTTAGGTGGTTTGAGTGGTCAAGTCCGAAATAATTATTATGTGTTGATGTGGTCGGAAGCTAATTTTAGAATTATTTGAAGTAGTGTTAAGATTCTACTTGATGATGGTTTTATAGGGAAACCATGCCGCCAAGAAGGGATGACGCTCCGAGAGCCAATGCTAACAGGGATGATCGAATGGCGGAGGCTATGAATAACATGGCTGCTGCTGTTGTTGCACAGACTGCTGCTAAGACTCAATGTGATCTCGAAAAGAGGGAAAGAGAGATCCGTGCTGCAGAGTCAAGAGGGTCGGAAGATTTCCGTCATTACAATCCTCCCAAGTTTAAGGGGGGTGAGAATTCGGAGAAAGCGGATCAGTGGATCCTTGAAGTGGAGAAGATCATCGAAATGATTAACTGTCAGGCCGCAGTGAAGGTCAACTATGCCACTTATATGCTGTTAGGGGATGCGGAGTACTGGTGGAGGAGTACAAGTTTGTTGATGAGGTCGGCCCACGAGGAGGTGAATTGGGAATCGCTCAAAAGGAAGTTTTTAGACAAATACTTCCCGATGAGCACCAGGACTAAACTGGGTGATGATTTCCTGAAACTGCAGCAGGGAAACATGACCGTGGGCGAATATGCCGTTAAGTTTGAATCCCTATAAAGACACTTTAGGTTTTTTCGTGAAGAGATTGATGAACGGTTCATGTGTCATTGTTTCCAAGACGGACTAAAATATGAGATCCAAGATTTTGTCTTGCCTTTGGGAATTCAACGTTTCCAAGTCCTCGTGGAAAAATGCAGGGAAGTCGAGGACATGAAGAATAAAAGGGCTAGCCGAGGAGGGAATTTTAGTGCTGGAGGGCCCAGTCGGGTGAATTATCAGAACAACAAGGGGAAACAAGTTGCTAAACCCTATAGCCGACCACAAAATAACAACAGTGGGCAGAATCGCCCAGGGAACCAGAATTTCGGGAGACAACTGGGACGAGTGGTTCGATGCTTCCGATGTGGGGAAGAGGGACATTATGCAAACGCATGTACCCCTAGTACTCTCACCTGCTACAATTGTCAGAAACCAGGACACATGGCAAGGGATTGCACGGCTCCAAAGGTGGAACCAGTTGTGAATGTAGCTAGGGCTACTCGTCCTACTGCTAGAGGACACATTTATTGTGTGAGTGCTGAAGAAGGTAATCCATCTGGCTATCTGATTCAACGTGACTGTGAGATTGCAGGTAACACTCTAAATGCACTTTTTGATTCAGGGGCAACCCATTCCTTCATTGCTATGGATTGTGTGAATCGGTTGAAGTTATCTGTATCTTCTTTACCTTTTGATTTAGTTGTCTCCACACCTGCTAAGACTTTGACAGTAAATTCTGCATGTTTACATTGTCAAATGACTATTCAGAATAGGGATTTCTTGGTTAATTTGATTTGTTTACCTCTACAATCACTCGAGGTCATTCTCGGTATGGATTGGATGTCTTATCATTATGTGATCTTGGATTGTGCTCGTAAATTGGTTCTTTTCCCCAAACCACGAGTTGTTAAGTATTTAGCCGCTAACAAACTCCAAGTGTCGCTAAGTGAAGGGACTCATGAGTTTTTGTCTCTGGCTAATATGGAGACAAGGATAAATGTGAACATAGAAGATGTGACTCTTGTCAATGAGTACTTGGATGTATTCCCAACAGAAATTCCAGGATTGCCACCGGTAAGAGAAGTGGAGTTTTTCATTGATTTGCACCCAGGAACGGGACCAATTTCGATTGCGCCATACCGAATGTCACCATCGGAATTAAATGAGCTCAAGGGCCAAATTGAAGATTTGTTGAAGAAGAAATTTATTAGACCAAGTGTATCGCCATGGGGAGCTCTTGTTTTACTAGTTAAGAAGAAAGACGAAAGCTCGCGGTTATGTGTGGATTACAGACAGCTTAATAAGGCAACTATTAAGAATCGTTATCCTTTGCCACGCATTGATGATTTAATGGATCAATTAAGGGGGGCCGCGGTATTTTCGAAAATTGACCTGAAGTCGGGTTACCATCTGATTCGAGTAAGAGAAGGAGATATTCAGAAAACTGCTTTCAGAACCCGTTACGGACATTATGAATATCTCATGATGCCGTTTGGAGTTACCAATGCACCAGCAATTTTCATGGACTACATGAACAGAATCTTTAATCCATTCCTTGATAAATTTGTTGTGGTGTTCATTGATGATATATTGATTTATTCAAGAACTAAAGAGGACCATAGAGAACATTTACGTCAAGTTCTTGAGATTTTATGCGAGAAGCAATTGTATGCCAATTTGTCAAAGTGTGAAATTTGGCTAGAGAAAGTGAATTTCTTAGGACATGTGATAACCAAGGAAGGAATCGTTGTAGATCCGGCTAAGATGGAGGCAGTTCTTGCTTGGAAACAGCCTCAGACTGTCGCTGACATACGAAGTTTTGTCGGACTGGCAGGGTACTACAGGAGGTTTATTGAAGGTTTTGCTAAGATTATGACTCCATTGACACAACTTACCAGAAAAGATCAACCGTTCGCATGGACGGAGAAGTGTGAGGAAAATTTTCAATTACTAAAGAGAAAATTAACGACCTCACCAGTGTTGGTGTTACCGCAATCAGATGAACCCTATGAAATTTATTGTGATGCATCTCACCAAGGGTTGGGATGTGTTTTGATGCAGCACAAGAAAGTTGTGGCTTATGCCTCAAGGCAATTGAACATTCATGAGAGGAACTATCCTACTCATGATTTGGAGCTTGCGGCGGTTTTTTTTGCATTAAGGATCTGGAGGCACTATTTATATGGGTGCACGTTCACAGTGTTCAGTGACCATAAAAGCTTGAAATATTTGTTTGATCAGAAGGAATTGAACATGCGCCAGAGGCGATGGATGGAAACTCTCGAGGACTTTGATTTCACACTGCAGTACCACCCTGGGAAGGCCAATGTAGTGGCTGACGCGTTGAGTAGAAGGAGTGTGTCGGTGTCTTCTACAATTATGGCTAGACAACAAGAGTTGTGGGAAGCTTTTAGAGACCTACACTTGAACGTAGAGTTTGCACCGGGAATTTTGAAATTCAGAATGATTAAGATTTCGAGTGGACTACTTGAAGACATTGCAAATTCTCAAGATGATGCCTTAATTCAAGAGAAAAAGAACCTAATAGTGCAAGGGAAGACCACAGAATTCAAGATTGGATCAGAAAATATTTTGCGATGTAATGGTAGGATTTGTGTACCAGAAATTGCAGATATGAGGAAAGCAATTTTAGAAGAGGCTCATAAGAGTAAGTTGAGTATTCATCCTAGAGCGACAAAGATGTATCAGGATTTGACGCATAATTATTGGTGGCTAGGAATGAAGAGGCATGTAGCGGAGTATGTATCGACTTGCCTAACTTGTCAGAAAGCGAAGGTGGAACATCAGCGACCTGCTGGGATGTTGCAACTTTTAGATATACCTGAATGGAAGTGGGACAGCATTTCCATGGATTTTATAACTGGATTGCCTAAGACGAGGAGAAAGAATGATTCTATATGGGTGATAGTGGATCGACTGACTAAATCCGCACACTTTTTACCAGTAAAGACCACTTATAAGGTAGATCAGCTAACAGAGATTTACATTGCTGAAATTGTGAGGCTACACGGGGTACCATCGAGTATTGTATCAGATCGTGATCCAAAGTTCACATCACATTTTTGGGGAGCATTGCACGAAGCGTTGGGAACGAAACTACGATTGAGTTCAGCTTACCATCCACAAACGGACGGACAGATTGAAAGGACGAATCAGTCTTTGGAAGATCTATTGAGAGCCTGTGTATTAGATGACAGAGGAAGTTGGGATGATGTACTTCCGTTGGTTGAGTTCACCTACAACAATAGTTTCCATGCAAGTATTGGGATGGCACCATATGAGGCTATATATGGGCGCAAGTGTTAAACGCCCTTATGTTGGTATAAGGACAGTGAAAATATGATTGTCGGACCAGAGATTGTGCAACAGACTACAGCTAAGGTAAGGAAAATCAAGGAGAGAATGAAGACTTCACAGGATCATCAGAAGAGTTATGCGGACAAGCATCGCAGACTGTTAGAATTTGAACAGGGTGACCATGTGTTTCTAAGAGTCACACCCACTACTGGAGTTGGTAGAGCATTGAAATCGAAGAAACTGACTCCTAAATTCATTGGACCATATCAGATTTCTGCACGAATTGGGCCTGTTGCTTATCGAATTGCACTACCTCCAATACTGTCCAATATTCATGACGTGTTTCATGTGTCACAATTGAGGAAATATCTTGCAGATCCATCTCATGTGATCGAACCAGACACAATACAGCTAAAGGATAACTTGTCATTCGAGGTACCACCTGTGAGAATTGATGACAGGAAGATTAAGCGATTGAGGACCAAGGATGTTTCAATGGTCAACGTGATTTGGAACCCAATTACTGGAGATGCGGCTTGGGACCTGGAGAGCAAGATGAGAGAGCAACACCCAGAGTTATTTATCGACGCATAGTTTCGAGGACGAAACTAATTTTAGGGGGGTAGTAATGTAAGTCCCATAATTTTAAAGTGTACTTTATGTATATTAGTGTATTGTTGGTATTGAACTCGGAGGCTTTTTAGCCAAAGTTATTAATATTTTGGAGTTTATATGACCAAGAAGATATTTTGATGCCCGATTAGAATTTATAGTCGATAAATAAATTAAATTAACTGCTGAAAATTCCATCTGTCAATTGAGTTACGACGAGAGAAGATGTTTTTAACAAAAGTGGTTTGGGAAGTTATGGGCGAAATGGTAATTTTAATAAATATCTAGATATTTTGAGATATTTGTTAATTATATTAATATATATGTTTGTGTGGAAGGAAAAGAGGAGAAAATAGAAAGGAAAGAAGGAAAAAGAAAGAAAAGAAAAGGAGAGGGAAGAAAAAGAAAAGAAAAGGAGAGGGAAGAAAAAGAAAAGAAAGAAAACTGAAAACTTCTTCTTCTTCCTCGCGTGACCCATTCTTCTCCCTTCCTCCATTGTTGCTCATTTTTGCTTCGTTTTCTTTCCTTTGGATTCGAAAATTGATAGTGGGTGATAGGACAAGGATTTCTCAACTCCACTCTTCCTCTTTGATCCGAAAACGAAGGAAAATGGTTTAGGGATTTCAAAACCGTCAAACAAAAATCTCGCCGTTTCTTCTAGATCCAAGCTTTGTTTCGCGAAGGGATAGAAGGGAAAGTTGGTCACCACTACAATCGTGGTGCAAGAATTGATCGTGGTGCCGTAAATCGACGTTAAAGCCAACGTGAAGGTAAGGGCTCCTTCCAAACTTTTAGTTTGCATTTAGGGACGTATCTGTGGTTGTGTAGAAAAGACTTTTATTAGGGTTGGTGTATTGAATTGGGGAAAATGAATTTAACTCATTTATGTATAATTTTGAGTAAATGAAATGTGATGTATTTGAGTGTTATGATTGAGTTGATTTTTGTTTATCGTACTTGGCGTGTTCATACTTGATGTTTGTTGATTGATGTGATTTGGAGTGAAATGTGGATTGAATTGGATATTATGTTTGAGTTCGTTTGGTATGGAATTTGAAAACCATTAGAGTTAAACGAGTATTAAGAATGGGGAATCTCTTAATGTCTCGTTTGCTTAATGTGAGTTTGTGAGAATCGTTTAAGTTAAATCAGTATTAAGAATGGGGAATCTCTTAATGACTTATTTACTTATTGTTGTCGTGAAAACTATTAGAGTTAAACGAGTATTAAGAATGGGGAATCTCTTAATGTCTTGTTTACTTAATGTGTGTTTGTGAAAATTGTATTGAGTTAAAAGAGTATTAAGAATGGGGAATCTCCTAATATCTCTGTTTACTAATATTTTGGAAAATCGTTTAAGTCAAATGAGAAGTAAGAATCGGGAATCTCTTAATTTCTTGTTTACATAATATTCGTTTTGAAAATCGTTTAAGTTAACTGGGCGTTAAGAATGGGGAATCTCTTAATGTCTTGGTTACTTAATGTTTGTTTTGAAAATTGTTTAAGTTAACTGGGCGTTAAGAATGGGGAATCTCTTAATGTCTTGGTTACTTAATGTTTGTTTTGGAAATTGTTTAAGTGAAAAGAATATTAAGAATGGGGAATCTCTTAATATGTCTGTTTGCTTAATGTTTGGCGTGAAAATCGTTTAAGTTAAATGAGTATTGAAAATCGGGAATCTTTTAATATCTTCATTTACTTAACGAATGTTGTGGATGGAGTCTGTATATGCTCATGCATTTTCATGCTTTTTGTAAATCGTGCAAACCCGTGATAGGTGGCACCTTGATAACTAGTACTTTGGCCTGTGATAGGCGGTACATTTATGATTTACATTTTTGTAAATTGTGCAGACCCTTGATAGGTGGCACCTTGATAAATAGTACTTTGGCCCGTGATAGGCGGTACTTTAACGATTTACGGTTTTTTGTAAATTGTGCAGACCCGTGATAGGTGGCACCTTGGTAAAGAGTACTTTGGCCTGTGATAGGCGGTACATTTACAATTTACGTTCTTTTTAGTAAACCGTGCAGACCCGTGATAGGTGGCACCTCAAAAAAGTTCATCACAGCATGTTGTTCAAACTTTTTCTACATCTTTATCAAAGAGTTTGCCCTGGAAATTTGTTCATATCTAATCAGTACATGGCAAGGAACAAGTAGGTTTTATCCAAGCTCAAATAGGCTATTTGATCACAAAATTAAAAGGGCCCAAAGATTGACAAAACTCATGATGAGTGTGTAAATTCCAAAAAATCAAATGTCAAGAAAACTCAATCAATCTTGACATATTACAAGGAAATCACAAAAGAAATCTAGGTTGATCAAAACGGGAGCTCCAGAATGATTATTTAAGCTCCAGAACGTTCACTCAAAAAACGAGAACGTTCTCCGTTTTCTGCACAATAACAGCAGACTTGCATCAGCTCTGTTTCAGCCTGCAATTCGTTTCTAATCTTCTCCAGCTGCACTCAAGACTCAAGATGGACAATGTATCATCCAAGATCAATGAAGAAGAATCAAGGACACTGTCAGAAAAGTACAGGACTGCTTTAAATGCTAAATCCAAAAGTAAAAAAAGGCTATGTCATATCACGATTAGTTTATTCAAAGTACTGCCTTAAAACAGGGAAAAGCATGGTCTCTCCAACAGCTCTTTTGTACTTATCCTGTGCATCTCCAGTCTATAAATAGAAGGCCTCAATCAAGTATGAAAGCAAGAAATTCAAGTACTAAGTAATCAACCATATACAATCACTTAAAGCTTGAAATTCTGCAAAACAGAGGAATCATTATTTTCTGCAATTCGCATAACAGTAACTGCTGCACACTCACATATCAGCTGCCAAATTATCTTTAGATACTCTGTAAAGAATCTATTCTCAAACAAGAGTTGAGCAATATCAGATTCTGTCAAAATCAATCATTTGTAAAAACTCAAACTATAAGAGTTTCTTCATAGTTTGTTTTAGATTGTTTCCTATCAAGATTAGATAGGTGCTGTCATTGCTTTCTGGTTGGAACGTAATAGAGGCTGAAATAGATCAAGGGTGATCTATACTAAATGTTGTAAGATCAAGAAGGTTACTTGCTTTTAAACACTTAGTGGAGAATCTCACAGTGTGAGGACTGGACGTAACCCACGTTGGGTGAACCAGGATAAATCTTTGTGTGGTATTCTCTTTCCTATCTCTCTCTTTATTATACTGATTTGATTAACTGAGATAACATAAACTGATTTTCTGCTAATCTAGGAACGTTCTCCGTTTTTAAACAAAAACCAAGAACGTTCTCCGTTTTTAAACAAAAACCAAGAACGTTCTCCGTTTTCTATTTTCATAACCAAGATCATTCTTGAGTTATTTTCTTAAGTTTTAACAGGAATTTTTAAAAGGCACATTTACAATTCAAACCCCCCTTTCTTGTAAATCGACATTGTTACTTCAGTGTTTCCAAAAAAACCAACATCAAGAAGAAATGTTAACACCACTTCGAATAATTCCAAAACTAAGTTTCGAACATATCAACACTTAATAACTACCCCTGATCTGAAAACTCAGACCAATTACCCCGACGCATGATCAGATAATGACTCACAACCTACAGGTTGACCTACAACCTAAACCAAGTGTTGATTGACTTGGAAACCCTTTTAAAAGCTGAATTTTTCTGTTTTTTTGTTGTGTTCTGATGTGTATTCGAATACAGAAGGTTGTATTCTGTATTCGAATACAGACATGTTGTTTTTGCTGTTGACTTATGTGTAGTCGAATGCAGAAGGCTGTATTCGAATATAGACATGATGTTTTTGCTGCTGACTTATGTGTAATCAAATACAAAAGGTTGTATTCGAATAAATATATGATATTTTTGCTGTTGACTTATGAAACAGCCTTGTATTGGAATATAGAGATGCTGTATTCGAATACAACAGTGCAGTTTTGTTGAAAACTTCATTTTTCAACTTTGTTTATGCATGTCTAGCATATGGAAACCCTTTCAAGGTACATGCTAAGTTGAAGGTTATTTTGTGCATTTAAAAACTTAAATGTTATGTGTTAATTGTTAATTTTGGTTGGTGACCTTTACAACTATTGTGAAAATCTGGGCTTTTCCCTCATATGAGAACAACAACCATCCTACCAATTAGTACCCTGTAGATGGGAAGGTGGTTGGACACACCTGACTGGAGCTGTGTTAGGGGGATCTTGCGGGGCAAGAGAAGATCATCTGTGATGTATAGTTTTTTGTTGAATGATAAGATTAGGTTGACATATCAGGACTAATGTCTTTCTTTTTGGATTGTATTTATTTTAATTTGGAAGATTCTACCTATACCAATTTTGTTAACTTGACATTTAATTTTGATGGGTTCCATGTACCACTCTTTGATGTGATGTGGGGAGTTAAAATTCTCAGGGTTGTGCTATTGTATAGGTGTTTGTTGAGAATACCCCAGGGGTGTGAGCTATGCTTGATAGGTCTCATAGCCCCGATGTGTTTTGATGTTTTAATACTTTGGATTTTTATTTCAAAAACTATTCTTGTATATTAGTGTATTGTTGGTATTGAACTCGGAGGCTTTTTAGCCAAAGTTATTAATATTTTGGAGTTTATATGACCAAGAAGATATTTTGATGCCCGATTAGAATTTATCATCGATAAATAAATTAAATTAACTGCTGAAAATTCCATATGTCAATTGAATTACGACTAGAGAAGATGTTTTTAACAAAAGTGGTTTGGGAAGTTATGGGTGAAATGGTAATTTTAATGAATATCTAGATATTTTGAGATATTTGTTAATTATATTAATATATATGTTTGTGTGACGAAAAAGATGAGAAAATAGAAAGAAAAGAAAAGGAGAGGGAAGAAAAAGAAAAGAAAGAAAACAAAAAACTTCTTCTTCTTCCTCGCGTGACTCATTCTTCTCCCTTCCTCCATAGTTGCTCGTTTTTGCTTCCTTTTCTTTCCTTTGGATTCGAAAATTGATAGTGGGTGATAGGACAAGGATTTCTCAACTCCACTCTTCCTCTTTGATCCGAAAACGAAGGAAAACGGTTTAGGGATTTCAAAACCGTCAAACACAAATCTCGTCGTTTCTTCTGGATCCAAGCTTCGTTATGCGAAGGGATAGAAAGGAAAGTTGTTCACTACTACACTACGGTGCTAGTGAGCTAACTTTGGAAGCGACGTCGCGACCAAAGTTTTTATCGGAATTGATCGTGGTCCCGTAAATCGACGTTAAAGCTAACGTGAAGGTAAGGGCTCCTTCCAAACTTTTAGTTTGCTATTAGGGACTTATCTGTGGTTGTGTGGAAAAGAATTTGATTAGGGTTGGTGTATCGAATCGGGGAAAATGAATTTAACTCATTTATGTATAATTTTGAGTAAATGAAATGTGATGTATTTGAGTGTTATGATTGCGTTGATTTGTGTTTATCGTACTTGGCGTGTTCATACTTGATGTTTGTTGATTGATGTGATTTGGTGTGAAATGTGGATTGAATTGGATGTTATGTTTGAGTTCGTTTGGAATGGAATTTGAAAACCATTAGAGTTAAACGAGTATTAAGAATGGGGAATCTCTTAATGTCTCGTTTGCCTAATGTGAGTTTGTGAAAATCGTTTAAGTTAATTCAGTATTAAGAATGGGGAATCTCTTAATGACTTATTTACCTAATGTTGTCGTGAAAACCATTAGAGTTAAACAAGTATTAAGAATGGGGAATCTCTTAATGTCTTGTTTACTTAATGTGTGTTTGTGAAAATCGTTTTGCGTTAAAAGAGTATTAAGAATGGGGAATCTCCTAATATCTCTGTTTACTAATGTTTTGGAAAATCGTTTAAGTCAAATGAGAATTAAGAACGGGGAATCTCTTAATTTCTTGTTTACGTAATGTTCGTTTTGAAAATCGTTTAAGTTAACTGAGCGTTAAGAATGGGGAATCTCTTAATGTCTTGGTTACTTAATGTTTGTTTTGGAAATCGTTTAAGTTAAAAGAATATTAAGAATGGGGAATCTCTTAATATGTCTGTTTGCTTAATGTTTGGCGTGAAAATCGTTTATGTTAAATGAGTATTGAAAATGGGGAATCTTTTAATATCTGCATTTACTTAACGATTATTGTGGATGGAGTCAGTATATGCTCATGCATTTTCATGCTTTTTGTAAATCGTGCAGACCCGTGATAGGTGGCACCTTGATAAATAGTACTTTGGCCTGTGATAGGCGGTACATTTATGATTTACGTTTTTGTAAATTGTGCAGACCCGTGATAGGTGGCAGCTTGGTAAATAGTACTTTGGCCCGTGATAGGCGGTACTTTTACGATTTACGGTTTTTTGTAAATTGGGCAGAACCGTGATAGGTGGCACCTTGGTAATCAGTACTTTGGCCTGTGATAGGCGGTACATTTACAATTTACGTTCTTTTTAGTAAACCGTGCAGACCCGTGATAGGTGGCACCTTGGTAAACGATACAGGCCCGTGATAGGCAGTACATTCATGGTTTACGCTTTTTAGTAAATCGTGCAGACCCATGATAGGTGGCACCTCGGTAATTGGTACTTTGGCCTGCGATAGGCGGTACAATTATGATTTACGGCCCTTTGAGGAGGGTTTTGGTTTGGAATTTCAAGTCCATGCATTTTGGCATATACGCAATGCATTAGGGTGCTTGGCACACGAGTCGTGGTTGATTCAAATTATGATTGTGTTGATTTTGCTAAGTGTTATGGTTTGAAATTATGTGTAAGTGTGTTTTGATTCAAATTATGATTGTGTTGATTTTGCAAAGTGTTATGGTTTGAAATTATGTGTAGGTGTGTTTTGATTCACATTGTGATTGAGTTGGTTTATGAATTTTTGAAAGAATACATAGGGAAATCGATTTACCCAATCGATTTGATGAGTTACAGGGGCCCTGTCCTTCCTGAAATCGATTTACCCAATCGATTTTGTAATATGTTTTTCAAAAAGATTTGAGACATCGATTTGGTAAATCGATTGGATACGATTGGATTCAATTGGATTCAATACAGGGGCCTTGTCTTTCCCAAAATCGATTTGCTCAATCGATTGGATTCAATACAAGGGCTCTGTCTGTCACGAAATCGATTCACCCAATCGATTGGACAATATAGGGGCTCAATCCTTCTTGAAATCGATTGCTCTAATCGATTGAGGCAAGTCTGGGGTTCAATTTTTACTAAAAACTTTCAAGAAATCGATTTGCTCAATCGATTGGCACAGTAGGAAATTTTATTTTGTGTTAGATGAGGGATTTCTCAATTGATTATCTATGTATTGGTCAGTTATGTATTACTTGATGGATTGAGAACTTTATTTTGATTTCATTATCATTTGGTAAGCATTGTATGAACTTTTAGCATATGTAAAACCTTTTAAGATGCATGCTAAGTTGAAAGGGGTATTTTGTTAACTGTTAATTTCAGTTGGTGACCCTTTACAACTATTGTGGAAATCTGGGCTTTGCCCTCAGATGAGAGTCAGGGCGGTCCTACTGGTTCGTACCCTACGGATGGGAATGTGGATGGGAATGCTTGATTGGAGCTACGTTAGGAGGATCTCACGGGGCGCGTAGAGATTGCTCGAGGCGTATTGTTTTTTGTTATGTATAGAATGATCAGATTAGGTTGTCACTTAGGACACATATGTCTTTCTTTTGGGCTACTTTTATTTTAAATTGGAAGGATGTACATGTACTAATGTTGGCATCAGGACATGCTTTGGATTTATATTTTGCAAAAAAAAAAAAAAACTTTTCCGCTGTTTGTAAATTATAACGACTCAATTATTTATCCAAGGGTTTTACCTTATTTGATTCTATGTTGTATTTTAATTTCTTTTAAAAAAAAAAATACACCCTCGCTTTGAAAAACGGGGTGTTACATTCGTCGTTACCATCCTCCAAAGTATAAGGGTGAGGAGAAATAAGAAAATGCTGATTAGTGGATTCAAGAAGTGGAAAAGATCTTCGCAAAGAAGAATTGTCAGGCAGGGTTGAAGTGAATCAGGACTGCATGGGATTTATGAAGTGGTTCCAAGGACATAAAGGCTATGTTATTGATGGTAACTCAAAGATGAAGGGTTAAAGTTAGACTAATAGGCGATTTCAAGTAAAGATCTAAGTGGAGGACTTTTGTTAAGAAAAGTATTAGATGTTTTCCTAGTAGATCTCAGGATGAGACTAGATGAAGTTTCATAATTGTCAAAGAGACGTGAACATCATGGAATTGTTGAGAAGACAAGGCTTCCTTTTGGAATAGCATTTGGTGCTTAAGTGTCTAGGAAGAGGCTTGTACTGAAGTTAAGGGGTGTTGCTCGTTAGGGGTAAATACTACCTTGGTTAGATAAAGTACACTTTGAGGAATAGTCGATACCTTGGAGGGGGGGGGGTTAAAGTCGAGCACTCGAGTTAAACTAGATTCGCAACTCAGATTATTAAGTATGAATCTCATGACTATTATAGGAATGAGAATATATATATCTTCGATAAGTGACAAATCCTGGTGTGGATTAGGAGATGGTAAGTATGGATAGTGTTATTGGATGAAACTATAGACACGTAAGTGTGAATTTTGAGTGATGCTGGAAAAAAACATAATGAGTTAAGCCTTGATGTATTGAAACACATGTTACTATTAAATGGAATTGAATATACAGAGTACGAGAATACTCCGAGATTGTAGTAATGTAAGTTTTGAGAGTCTATTAAAGGATCAAAATTACTAGAAGAATGTTAATATTTTAATACGTCGGAGGGATTATTCGATATTTGATTTGGGACCCTAATATGGTTGATCTTTATGTCGATGATTTAAAATCCATAAGGTTGGATGGAGGAACCAAGTGACGCCTTAAAACTTGTATAATTGAGGTAGTTGAGGTAGGCAAGGGATAAATAGTTCAAGTTATGAATGAGAGTGTTTGAAGATCTACTAGAAATGTTATCATTAGAAGAGTTCTAATTAGTGAGATTACTAAGACGATTAGAGTTAATGATGCAAAAGACATGATATTGTATCTTAAGATAAAATAAATGAAATTAGACGGTGTGATGAATATTTGGAGATTTCAAGGATCAAATTTTAGAATATTATTCAATGATAGAAAATGAAAAAGAAGAAATGTAACAAATGATTTATGGTTTAGTTGTTGATCTTGGGAAGTCAAACATTAAGATTTCAAACGAGTGTTTAAGTTACTAGGTGGATGATGAAAGGTATGTGAATCTTTGAGATATTTTACTACAAAGTTATGAGGATGAAGTTTATAGATTATAATTTCTTAGGAAATGCTTCTTGGGAACAGTTGAGAAATTGTTCTTTAGGACGTTTGATTGTTAGGATTCTTTCAATTTGTACCTCGGTGAATGTTGCGGTTGAATGACGGTAGAGGTGAAAAGTGTTTCAGATATAATTTAGATGTAGAATATTTCATAAGATTTTGTTTGAATTGTTGAAGGAATTCTTAATGACCAGGATGATAAGCTTCTTCGAAGGAAGAAAAGTTTAATAGTAAGAGGACAGACAAATGAAAATCAAGTTAGGTTGGATCAAACATTGGGATATGGCACACAATGGTGTGTACCAATTGGGGTTGTCAAATAAGAGAACAATTTTTGGGAAAAGACATACAAGAGTAAGCTAACTAATGATTTCGAAATAATGAAGAGATGATCATCGAGCTGCAAAGAAAGGACACAGCAAAGTTGAGAAGTATCATAATGAATGTTGGCAGTGAATGTAGGAAAACTATTTTCGAGTTTGTCCAGAATTGCGAAGTATGTAGGAAATTGATTAGTGAAGCGTTAATTGGAGGTGTTAGGCATGAGACCTGTGTAGGTCTTAATCAGTGAATGGAATTCAGGTTGGATTTTGTTGGAAATGTGACTCTTGAATTTAATTCTGGGGAGTTTTATTAAGAATATCTCGAGTTGCTGAAAATTGTATTTGTCAATTGAGTTGCAACGAGAGTAGATATTTTTAGGAAATAGTTTGAGAGGTTATGGGTGAAATTGTAATTTTGATAAATATCTAGATATTTGTTAAGTTATAATTAATATATATAAATAAATATATGTTTGGAGGGAAAAGAAAAAGGAAGGAAAAAGAAGAAAGAAAGGGAAAAGGAAGGAAAAAGAAGAAAGAAAAGTTAAGGAAGGAAAGACAAAGTTTCCTCTCCATGCCTCGCGAGAACCTATTCTCCCTTCTTCTTCCTCTTTTGCTTTCTTTGGCATCAAGAAAAGGAACCTAAGGCTTGGTGGGTGAGAAGACAAGGATTTCTCAGCTTCATTCTTCCTCTTTAATTCAAAAACGAAGAAAAACAGTGTGAGGGATTTTCAAACCGTCAAACACAATCTTTCACTTTTCTTCTAGATCTAAGCTTCGTTTCACAAAAAGATAGAAGGGAAAGTTGTTCATCTCTATGCTATGGTTCTAGTGAACTAACTTTGGAAGCGACGTCCCGAACGGAGAGTTTATCGGAATTACTTACGGTACCGTAATCGCTCGTTAAAGCTATCGTTAAGGTAAGGGCTCCTTCCAAACTTTTAGTTTGCATTTAGGGACTTATTTGTGGTAGGGTGGAAAAGAAATTTGTTAGGGTTGAAGTGTTGATTTGGGGAAAATGAATTTAATGCTTTTATGGGTGAAATTTTAGAGTTGGGTTTTGGTGATATTGATGAGTGTTTCGTGGAAAATGAATTCAACTCATTTATGTGTGGTTTTGAGGAAATGAAATTTGACGTGTTTGAGCAGTGGGTTGTGATAACTTTGTGGTTGTCGTGTTTGACGTGTTCATAATTAATATTTATAAATTTTGAGACGTGTTTGTGTGGATTTTCTGGGAAAATGAATTGATGTGATTTGGTGTGAATTGTGCATTGAACATGAGAATATGTCTGAGCATGTTTTGTGTCGAATTTGAAAATCATTAAAGTTACACGAGTATTAAATATGGGGAATCTTTTAATATCTCTGTTTACTTAATGTTTGTCGTGAAAATCTTTAGAGTTAAACGAGTATTAAAAATGGGGAATCTTTTAATATCTTTGTTTACTTATTGTTTGTAGTGAAAATCGTTAGAGTTAAATGAGTATTAAGAATGGGGAATGTCTTAATATCTGCATTTACTTAATGGTTGTCGTCCAAATTGTTAGAGTTAAATGGATATTAAAAATGGGGAATCTTTTTATATCTCTATTTACTTAATGATTGTCGTCCGAATTGTTAGAGTTAAATAGGTATTAAGAATTGGGAATCTTTTAATATCTGCATTTACTTAATGATTGCCATCCGAATTGTTAGAGTTAAATGGGTATTAAAAATGGGGAATATTTTAATATCTGCATAAACAGATATGTTGTTTTTGCTGCTAACTACTGAAACAGCCTTGTATTCAAATACAGAGATGCTGTATTCGAATACAATAGTGCATTTTGTTAAAAATATCATTTTTCTACTTTGTTTATGCATGTTTGTCATATGAAAACCCTTTTAAGGTGCATGCTAAGTTGAAAGTTTATTTTGTGCATTTATAAACTTAAATGTTATGTGTTAATTGTTAATTTCGGTTGGTGACCCTTTACAACTATTGTGAAAATCTGGGCTTTGCCCTCAGATGAGAACCAGGACCATCCTACTGGTTTGTACCCTGTGGATGGGAATGTAATTGGACACACCTGACTGGAGCTGTGTTAGGACGATCTTGTAGGGCGAGTGAAGATCACTCGGGATGTATAGTTTTTGTAGAATGATCAGATTAGGTTGACGTATAGGGACTAGATGTCTTTCTTTTGGGATGTGTTTATTTTAATTTGGAAGACTGTATCTATACCAATATTGTCAGCTTGACATTTTATTTACGATGGGTTTTAATGTACCACTTTTTGATGTGTAAATACTTTGGATTCGTATTTTAAAAACTATTCCGCTGCTTGTAAATTATGTTGACTTGTTGGTCGTTGTGTTATGACTTAAATATTTATCCAAAGGTATTTCCTTATTTATTTCTTTGTTATTATGAATCTATTTTGAAAAAGAAAAAATACACTCTCGCTGTTAAAAATTGGGGTGTTACAATAGTCCAAGCCGCCATCATGGTTGTTGGCTATCTATTGATAAATTGAGGGATTGATCATCCTTAATCTCTTGTTGATAGTAGACAAAATCATGTTGAATGGAACGGACGAGCCTGACCGACTATGGCTGTGTGTAGAGTTATTAAGCACCCTATGAAAAGGGGTAGGCAACATTTTCTTCGAGAAAGTCGAGTGAAACAAGTTGTGACTTGTATGTTGAATTTGAGTACAAACCTAGTGTGAATTGTTACTCGTACTTCAAGTTTCGAGGACGAAACTAATTTTAGGGGGGTAGTAATTTAAGACTCATAGTTTTAAATTATAATTTATGTATTTTGGTGTATTTTGGTATTGAACTCTGAGGCATTTTAGCCATGTTTTTAATATTTTATGAGTTTAAAGCCCAAAAATATATTTTAATGCCACAATTAAAATTATTCATCAATAAATAAATTAGATTAATTACGGTGAATCTTTTGTCGAAGAATAATTTATTTATGTTACAAAGAATTTAATATCGGGCAAATTTGTTAAAAATATCTCGGGGTGTTGAAAATTGTATCTGTCAATTGAGTTGCGACGGGAGTACATATTTTTAACAGAAAGTGGTTTGGGAAGTGATGGATGAAATCGTAATTTTAATAAATATCTAGATGTTTTTAGATATTTGTTAAGTTATAATTAATATATATATGGTTGGAGGGAAAAAAGAAAAGAAAGGAAGGAAAAAGGAAGAAAGAAAACATAAAAGGATTTTCCTCTCCCTATTGCTCATGAGCTCATCTTTCTCCCATCTCCATTCTTCCTCTTTTGCTTATGTTGCTTTCTTTTGCTTCAAGAAAAGGAACCCAAGACTTGGTGGGTGAGAAGACAAGGATTTCTCAGGTTCATTCTTCCTCTTTGATTCGAAAATGGTGGTAGGGGTTTTCAAACCGTCAAACACAAACCCCCATTTTTCTACTAGATCTATGTTTCGTTTCAAGAAGTGATAGAAGGAAAACTTGCTCACCTCCACGCTACGGTGCTTGTGAACTAACTTTGGAAGCGACATCGCGAACAAAGATTTTATCAGAATTACTCCTGGTACCGTAATTGCACATTAAAGCTAACGTTAAGATAAGGGCTCCTTCCAAACTTTTAGGTTGCATTTAGGGACTTATCTGTGGTTAGGTGGAAAATAAAAATGTTGGGTTTGAAGTTTAGATTTGGGGAAAATGAATTTAATGCTTTTATGGGTGAAATTTTAGAGTTGGGTTTTTGGTGATATTGATGAGTGTTTTGTGGAAAATGAATTTAACTCATTTATGTGTGGTTTTGAGGAAATGAAATTTGATGTGTTTAAGTGGTGGGTTGTGATAATTTGTGTTTGACGTGCTCATAATAAACATTATAAATTTTGAGATGTGATTTGTTGTGAGTTATGGATTGAATTTGAGAATATGTCTGAGTATGCTCTGTGTGGAATTTGAATATCATTAGAGTTAAATGATTATTAAAAATGGGAAATCTTTTAATATCTGCATTTACGTAATGATTGTCGTGAAAATTGTTAGAGTAAAATGAGTATTAAAAATGGGGAATCTTTTAATATTTGCATTTACTTAATAATTTTCGTGGATAGAGTTAGAGTATACTCATGCATTTAATAGTACAAGAATGGGCCATGGTGATAGTGGTGATTGGATGGGCCACGAGATGATTCTATGTGATTTGTTGGTTCATCTTATCCTTGTGGGGATAGTCGCGTCGTGTAAGGTCTGCGATAGACTGCACATTTTTGGTAAATCGTGCTAACCCGTGATAGGTGGCACCTCGGTAAATAGTACTTCGACCTGTGATAGGCAGTACATTTACGATTTACGTTTTTAGTAAATTGTGATGACCCGTGATCAGTAGTACCTCGGTAATTTAGTACTTCGGCCTATGATAGGTCGTACAATTATGATTTACGGTCCTTCGAGGAGGGTTTTGGTTTGGAATTTTGAGTCCATGCATTTAGGCATATACGCATTGCATTAGGGTGCTTGCCACGCGAGTGACGTTTCATTCGAGATTATGATTGAGTGTTTGAACTCAAGTGGTTGTTGTGGTTGTAGTATAATTGATAAGTGTGAATGTTTTGGATTTGTGTGTAAGTGTGATTGATTGTAAAACCTTTTCGACACTCAAGTTGTCATTGTGATTGTGCTATAATTGCTAAGTATGATTGTTTGGATTAGTGGGTAAGTGTTGATTGATTTGGAAACCCTTTTAAACGCTGAATTTTGTTGTTTTTCAACTGTTTTCTGATGTGTATTCGAATACAGAAGGTGGTATTCGAATACATACATGTTTTTGTTGCTGACTTATGTGTAGTCGAATACAGAAGTCTGTATTCGCATACAGACATGATATTTTTGCTACTAACTTATGTGTAGTTTAATACAGAAGGCTGTATTCGAATACATATATGTTGTTTTTGCTATTGACTTAGGAAACAGCCTTGCTATTGACTTAGGAAACAGCCTTGATGTCCCAATCGATTGGTTCATTTATAGAGGTCAAGTCTGATGAAAAGGAATACTCAAAATCGATTTGCCAATCGATTTGCAAGGTTTTTAGCTTGGCCTTGTAAGTCACAAAATCGATTTCTCAATTGATGCACGAATCGATTGTCCAATCGATTGATTTTCACCCAGAGTTCAGGTTTCACCAAGGTCCTTTAAAGAATCGATTTATCAATCGATTTGCTTAGTGACAACTCTAATTCTGAGTCAAGCAATCGATTGCCCAATGGATGTATCAATTGACTAGCTAATCGATTTGGTTACTTGTTCATTTTAAGATTTCATTTTAACTTGGCAAATACTTATGCATGAAATCACATTGACAAGTCTAATAACTAATTACTACAACCACTAATGACACTAAGCAGAGTTGCATCTTTCTCCAGCACATTCTCTACTTTTTGCTTGATTCCTTGTGTTCCAAGCTTGTGTCCAAATGTATAGTGTTTGCTTGTTTCTTCCTAAAATGTAACTTGGTTCAAACTGTTAGTTTTATGAAAAGATGCATGAACATTGTATGTTTGTTAATTATGTCAAAATCATGATCAAGGGGACTTATGTCCAACAATAGAGAGGAAACAGCCTCCAATAATGAGCAGTTTTCCAATCACATAGTCATGAGCAGACTTTGTTGACTCCTTACGGACCTTCATCACAACTCAATTCCAAAATCTGACCACCTACATCGACACTCACTTTCAAACCATTGAAACTATTATTTCTCGTAACCATGAAGCCTTATGTCGAGACATTAGTAGTTTATCTGATAAGCTTGATCATTTTCACCTCACACCAGATGATGACATGTAGTTCCATACTAGGATTTTATGTACTACATTATCGTTTGCTTTATGTCCTAATTTGTAGTTTGTTTTATGTTCTGTTTTGTGTACTAAGTTGTAGTTTTTTATCATTAAATACTTGTTGACTATTATGATGTACTAAATTGCACATGACTTCATTCTACATTTTGTAATCCTCCTTTGTTTACCATTTGTGTGGTGCTTTCCCTTTATTAATGTTTATATGCTTGCATATGTATATTTCTATATTTTTCCTTCTTTTTGATCATGTCAAAAGGGAGAGAAAATATGGTATTGTTGTTTCGTTAAAAAATCTTGTAGGTCCTCAAACAATTTTTCAAATTGATCACATACATTCAAGATCAACGGGGGAGTACACATAACTTACGGAAGAGCAATGATTAGAAAGATGTGATCTCTCCAAAACAACAACAACAACGTTTTGTCATAATCAAAAAGGGGGAGAATGTAAAATACATGTTTTTGATGAAGACGAAGACCAACGATTATGATCAAGGCAACAAGCTCAAAAAGAAGTGTTCACATATCTTTGATAAACATTAAATTCAAACATATTAGATGTTTAAATGTAAAGGTAAATGATACAACCAATAGCTCAAATACATGAGAACCATTCATATTTACATATGCATATAAAGTATTTTCAAAAGTCAAAATTACATTAACAAAGTCTTAAAACTTTTATTTTAAACAAAATACAAAGTTGTATTCAATACAGCATAGTGTATTTGAATACAGACAACAAGTCAATAGTTAAACCTTCAAATTTGAATTCGACTACGACCTATTGCAGTCGAATATAAAGCAAGTCAGTGGCAAATTTCACGAATCTGTATTCGACTACATGAAAGGTGTATTCGAATACAAGGTGCAAATTTTGAATAAATTTGAACGTTGCAAAGAGGTGTATTCGAATACACACATCCTATATTCGAATACAACTAGAAGCAATACAATTTTTTAGATCTGAAATGGCTCTATATCATTATATTTGTTCATCAAACCTCTTGGATCATTGGCCACGAATCTGAAGAGATGTTTATGGAGTATAAACACACCATAACTTCATATCAAACATAACACAATCCTTGAATCAAACCTTGAACAACTTGAACAAAATTCTGATTTTTTACAAAATACTTGCATTTCATTTTCATATCATTCAGAAAGCTTCTCAAAGTACTTGAAGTATTATTGGATTGAAATCATTATACCTCTCCTATATTCTTATTCCAAATCATATTATATCACTTGTAAAAGAAGATAGTGGTGTGTTATCTTAGAAGTGTTATTAGAAGTTTGTAACAGAAATCCCAAGGTGGGAGTTGTACGTTTTTGACAATAAGTGGATTAATCTCTTGTGGTGTGTAAGAAGACTGGATGTAACATTGTTTATAATGGAACTAGGATAAATCTATTGTGTTCATTTATTTACTACATTTACTTATTATCAGTTACTATCTTAAAACAGAAAATTCACCCCCTCCCTTTTAGGCGTACCTCTGTACTTACACTAACCACCTTGAGCCTACAAGCCAAGTATTCTCCTAACAATCTGACAACCTCATATTGAAGAAGGAAGTAAACCACTATCGAGTTGGATACAAAAGATTGGAACTTCAGTAGTTGCTTCTAACAAAGCTGATAATAATCATAACTCTCACACTCTAAGAGAATAACACTAAGAAAATATTTCTAACCTGAACAAATGTTTCTCTTTTTGAACTCTAAAAAGAATTGAAAACTTTGAGCTTGACTTACTCTTTTATTCTTTTCGTTGATTTTCTGCTTCAGCATTGAGTGACTATTTATATTGAAACTTTGGGCTTCAATTTAGTCCTTGTTTAGTTCTGAATTGTATCTTGTTGAGATTGAATTTGTAAATTCTTGAGATTGATGAAGTTCCTTTTTTGTGTAGATTGACTTTGTAAATTTTTCAGATTGATTATGCTCCTATTTTGTGTAGATTGACTTTTTCAAATCTTGACCATATCTTCTTTTAAACTTGGTCAAAGATTTTCTTCAATTATAAATATGAATCAAATCTTATTTTAGATTTTTATCAATTATAAGTTTGATTCAAATCTTATTTTAGATTTTCTTCAAATTTAAATTTGAATCAAATCTTATTTTAGATTTTCTTCAATATAAATTTGAATTAAATCTTTATTTTAGATTTTCTTCAATTATACATTTGAATCGAATTTTATTTTAGATTTTCTTCAAAAACATGAATCTTCATTCATAATTTTTGAAGTCAAATATAGTGTTTTCATAAAATAATTTTTTTAACATCAAAACTCTAATACAAGAAACTATAATAACTTGTGTAAAACTAAACTACTTTGAAATTATCACAACATCAGTCACGTATGAAGGTAAGATTTAGTTTTTTCTTGATGAAGTTAAACCTATCTTCAGGTAGTGGTTTGGTGAAAATGTTAGCCATTGGTGTTCAATATCTATAAACTGAATGTTTAATACCGCTTTTTGAACAAATTCCCTAATGAAGTGGTGTTTGATTTCTATGTAGTTAGCTCTATAATGTATACATGGTTTTTGGTTAGACAAATAGCAGAATTGTTGTCACAGAAGTTGATGTTTTAGCCAGCTGCTAAAATGTATTTAGCCTCTATTGTTGACATTGCAATTGTGTTTTATCTCTTACTTGACCAAGATATTAAGTTGTCACCTAAAAATGTGTAGTTGCCACTAATTCTTTTTCTCTCAAGTTTATCTCTAGCATAATTAGAATCACAATATACACTATGTTTGTACTTAGTAGATTTCTTATATAACAAGTTAAGGTTGGTAGTGCCTTTTAGGTATCTAAGGATTCTTTTAACATCAGTTAAATGTGATTCTCCAGTGTCAGCTTGAAATTTTGCACATATATATACACTAAACATGATATCAGGTCTATAAGTTGTAAGGTAAAGTAAGGATCCTATCATTCCTCAATAGGTGTTTTGGTCAACTTTTTCAACTGAATCATCTTTTCCAAGTGAACAAGTAAGGTGCATTAGTGTAGACATAGGTTTTTAATCACTCATCCTAAACTTCCAAAGACACTCTTTTGTATATTTAGTTTGATGAATGTATATACCCTTTTTACTTTTGCAGAATTTGTAATCCTAAGAAGAACTTACGTTTTCCCATCATACTCATTTGTAATTCAAGCTGCATCAATTTAGAAAATTCTTGACAAAGAGTGCTATTAGTAGATCCAAAAATAATGTCATCAACATAAATTTGAATAATAAGAATGTTATCTCCTATTGATTTTCTAAAAAGTGTATTATCTACTTGTCTTCTTTTAAAGTTATTTTTAAGCAAAAAGTTACTAAGTCTATCATACCAAGTCCTAGGTGCTTGTTTTAGACCATATAGAGATTTCTTAAGTTTAAAAACATGATTTTGAAAATCAGAACTTTCAAAACCTGTGGGTTGTGTAACATAGACTTCTTCACTTATATAACCATTTAGAAGAGCACTTTTAACATCCATTTCAAATAATGTAATGTTATTATTTACAGCAAAAGAAAGTAGAATACGAATAGCTTCTAACTTGGCCACTGGAGCAAATATCTCAGTGTAACCAATGAAATCTTGTTGATTATAGCCTAGTGCGACAAGTCTTGCCTTGTTTCTGACCAATTCACCTTTTTCATTTAGCTTGTTTCTAAAAACCCACTTGGTTCCAATAATGTCCTTCTCTGGTCTAGGAATTAGATCCCAAACATCATTCCTCTCAAATTCATTTAACTCTTCTTGAATTACAAAGCACCTGACCCTCCAAGTCAATCTTCCTAAACAGACTGACAACCCCAGATTTTATAGGAACTAACCACCTTTACCTTACAAGGCAAGTGTTCTCCTAACGATCTGACAACCCCAGATTGAAGAAATAACTAAACCACTATCGGGTTGGATAAAAATGTATGGAACTTGAGTAGTTGCTTCTAACAAAGCATATAATAATAATAACTCTCACGCTCTAAGAAAATAACACTCAAAAAATGTTTCTAACCAGAATAAGAGTTTCTCTCTTTAAACTCTAAAAAGAATTGAGAAATTTGAGCTTGAGTTACTCTTTTTTGCTTTTCTACGTTTTTCTCATTCAAACTTGAGTGTCTATTTATAGTGAAAATTATTACTTCAACTTTAGTCCTAGTTTAATTCTAAATTGTATCTTGTTCATATTGAGTTTGTAAATTCTAAAGATTGATTATGTTCCTATTTTGTGTAGATTGAGTTTGTAAATTGTTCATATTGATTATGTTCATATTTTGTGTAGATTGACTTTGTAAATTCTTCAAATCTTCATCAAATGCTAATCAAATATTCTTCAAATCATCATGAAATCTTGACCATATCTTATTTTCAACTTGGTCAAAGATTTTCTTCAATAATAAATATGAATCAAATCTTATTTTAGATTTTCATCAATTATAAATTTGAATCAAATCTTATTTTAGATTTTCTTCAATTACAAATTTGAATCAAATCTTATTTTAGATTTTCTTAAATTATAAATTTGATACTAACCTTATTTTAGATTTTCTTCAAAAACATGAATCTTCTTTCATTCTCTTTGAAGTCAAATATATTGTTTTCATAATATAATTTTGTTAACATCAAAACTCTAGATGTAAAACAAACTTGGTTCCAACAGAAGCAATCAGATTCAGAAGTAGTAAACAATGAAAGCATAATTAATTTGATACATATACTTATCCTGGTTTGCCACTTACTTGGCTACATCCAGTCTTATAATTAAGAAGGCTTTAATCCACTAATTCAAATACCTTGAATTAAAAAGCACCTGAGCCCAGACGTTTGAGGAATTAACCACGTTGACCCTGCAATTCAAGTCTTATCTTAACAACTTGACAACTCGAAATTGAAGAAGGAACTAAACCACTATCATGTTGGATACAAAAGATTGAAACTTTGGTAGTTGCTTCAAACGAAGCTAATAATAATAATAATAATAATATTAATATTAATATTAATAATAATAATAATAACTCTCTCACTCTAAGAAAAGAACACTCAGAAAATACTTCTATCATGAACAAGTGTTTCTCTCTTTGAATTCTAAGATGAATGGAGACCTTTGAACGTCAATTATTCTACTATTTTCTGCTTTTCGATGATTTTCCCCTTTAGCCTTGAGTGTCCACATATAGTGAAAATTTGGGATTCAATTTAGTCATTGTTTAATTCTGGATTGTATCTTTTTCGGATTGAGTTTGTAAATTCTTCAGACTGATTCTATTCCTATTTTGTGTAGATTGAATTTGTAAATTCTTCGAATAAAATTTTCTTCAAATGTTGATCAAATCTTCTTCAAATATTCTTCAAATCTTGACCATATCTTCTTTTCAACTTGGTCAACGATTTTCTCCAATTACAAATATGAATCAAAACTTATTTTAGATTTTCATAAATTAAAAATTTGAATCAAATCTTATTTTAGGTTTTCATCTATTAAAATTTGAATCAAATCTTATTTTAGATTTTCTTTAGTTATAAATTTGAATAAATCTTATCTTATATTTTCTTTAATTATAGAATTGAATGAAATATTATTTTAGATTTTCAACAATTATAATTTGGAATTAAATCTTATTTTAGATTTTCTTCAATTATAAATTTGAATCAAATCTTATTTTAGATTTTCTTCAAAAATATGAATCTTATTCCATACTCTTTGAAGTCAAATATATTGTCTTCATAAAATACTTTTGTAAACATCAAAACTCTAAATGTAAAACCAATTTGGTTCCAACATCTAACAATACAGAAGCAGAAGAAAATGAAACTAACTTATGCTTGATGGCAAACTCATATAGTAAAGGATTTCAATATTTTGTTAAATGACTCAAATTTCTTTGTCCAAAAATGCAGTAGTTTTAAAGAAAAATTTTACAAAGAAAAAGAAAAAAATCAGACTATGAATAATGAACTAAAAAAAGTCATTCAAAACATTAAAGAATCTCAACTCAAAATTTTTGAAAAATATGAATATCAACAACATTATACAATTCAAAAAGAAAACGTTCTTCTTAAAACTGAAATTGAAACTCTTAAAAATTATTTATTAAACTTCATAAAATCTACTGAAATATTTTAAAAAAAATCATGGAGTCTCAAGTAGGAATATTTGACAAAGCGAGTCGCGGTTTTGACAAAACTCAAAAACAAAATCTTTATGGGAATTTCTTTGTCCCTGAAAGAAAAGAAGACAAGTACAAAACTAAATGCTCATATTGTAGTAAAATTGGACATATGGAGTATGCATGCTATTTAAAAAAAAATGATGAAAAAAATTAAAACTAAAAAGCCTCGTAGAAAGGAAGAACATTTTGGAATCAGAACACAACCTTCTCCAAAAATTTTAAAAAGGAAGAATGATCTGGAACTATATCAGAACCTTCTTAAAAGTAACAAATTTCTGAATCTTATCTAAGACCAACAAAGATAACTAACTCTTAAGGACCCAAGACCAAATGGGTACTTAAAACTACTAAAAATTCCAATGTAGGTTGGTAAGAAAAAGCCACGATTTATGGACAGTGGTCGTTTGAGACATATGATAGGAGATAAACAATGACCAAGCATGTATCAAAGGTAAAGGCACAATTGGTAGGAAAAACTCTACTAAAAGTACTAACGTTCAACAATATCTCTGTAAGAAGTTATCTTGGAGGATAATTCATAAATACTTGGCATTTCACATAATATGTCTTCTGCAAGAACTCCTCAACAAAATGGAGTTGTTGAACGAAAGAATAGAACATTAAATGTTGAAAAATACTTTTGGGTGGAAGCTATGAATACCTTATGTTATATCTTGAATCGTGTAACATTAAGAAAAATAATCAACAAAACACCATATGAAATTTGGAAAAACATAAAACCAAATATTTTATATTTTCACATATTTGGTTGTTATGTTTGTATTTTAAATAACAAAGATAACTTGGAAACGTTTCATGCAAAATCAGACAAAGTCATCTTGTTTTTTCGTCCTTGTCCGATAACTGCTCACGAGGGATAAATAAATGAGGAAAGATTAAAGCATCAGAAAAGGTTGTATTAAAGTTTCGATCGGTTAATAACATTGTAATTGCCCCTGCCAGTACCGGAAGTGATAATAAAAGTGGAAATGTTGTTACTAGAACGGACCACACAAATAGGGGTGATCTATGCATAGTCATTCCAGGTCCACGCATGTTGGAGATAGTTGCAATTTATCTGGATAGGTCGAACTATTGGAAGCAAAGGGAAAATGAAGACCGAGTAAGATCAAAGAAACTAGCATATATATGGATGGAAATCAAAAAGGAGAGAAGGGTCTCGCCTAGGTGGCTCCCGCAAGGTAACGACTTCGAACTCAAATCAGGGTAATTTTCACGTGTGCGCATTATTTAAGATTAGTCTGTCTTTTCTGAAATAAGAAATCCAATTCGAGCTAAGCTAAGTTTACTTAGCTTGGGTTTACTTTAGAGCTCCTTAGATATGGCTTACTCCCCATCTCTCCAAAACTTCCCCCGGTCTTCGGCCCGAGCTGTATGAGGCAGAAACTCGCCCCACGTACGGTTCGGAGGCCGAGCCCCACCCCAGCAGTAATGGTGCGGCTTAGGTCAACTAACACAAAGAAGATACAGTTCACTCTGCACTTCTTCACTTTTCTGCTTTTTGGATGGGTGCTCTCCCCCGAGTGAAGGCATAAGCCGTAGCCGTAGACAGTCACTAGCACTAGTTTGGCCTTTGTAGCAAGAAGGAGCATCGACTGTGAGGGAATCGTCTCTTGCAAAGAATATAGGGAGGTATTGCCCATACATAGGTGTTGTGCTCATGCCCATGCCATGGGCAATGCCGCAAAAGTTCAGGGACGACCGTAGCTACAGGTTATTCTGCAATTGTTTTGATGAACTGTCATTCAAAAAGAAAGAAGAGAAAGCAAGTACACGATAGCTATCGATAGCTCTTCCATCACCCTATCACCCTCTCTGAAAGTCCTTTGCTAAAGTGCTTAAGGGGCTTAGTCGTGCAATTCGTCGTGAAAAGAGGAAGTATCCCTTAGCTAGGGATCTACCATTTCTAGTGACAATGGTGTAGGGTGTCCCCCACTCCCGTCCCGGGGCGCTAAGGGGCTTTTGTTTTTGGAACAGACGGCAATGTTTTGCTGACGCCTTGAATCAAGCTTTTGTTGCGACATGCTATGTTTTATCCCCCATTTCAAGTAGGTTGATGGGTCGCACGCCCAGGTGAGTAGGGATGCAGCTCCGTGGACCGCTCGTCGGGCCTGATAGGTGGTGGTCTCACACCCTTCTCAAAGGAACCGTACGTGAGACTCTCGTGTCATACGCTCGCGTTGATCAATCAAGAGCTTTGCCGCCACATGAAAGGCGAATAAAAGGCTTTAGCAGCCCATTCTTGAACATGAACACGAAGCCTGATCCTAGTACTATGCCCGGTTCACCAGGTTCTACCACTGCAAGGCCCAATCATACTCAAAAGAAGAGTTTGATCCTGGCTCAAAAAGAAAGAAGAGAACGAAAGGAGAAAAGAGAACTTCGTATTTTGGTAATTCTCTAGGAGTCATGTTTAACCTTTAATGTCCCATCTTCTCCCTTCCGGTCGAGCTTCTTCAAACCTTCTGTGGACCTTGCTTCTCCAATATGGCAATCTTTATTCGAATCTTTCTTCAATGCTTTTCCAGGGTGAAGCTGCTCAAGTTCTGGTCTTAGTAAGAGGGGGAAGGGTTAAGGATTTACCCGGTGTGAGATATCACATTATTCGAGGAACCGAGTCCAAAGCTCCTGCTCAAGCAGTTCAATCCAATTGAATTGAGTACCTACGACTGTGGAGTGCTTCTTATATGCAACCCGATTGGGAGTCAGAGGATCCATAGTACCTGCAGCCCCGCGGACTTCATCATCATCATTTTTGAAAGCGGGGGGAAGGGATCTCCTTTCTGCAACGGAAAAAAACGGAGCAGATTTGACTCGGCACAACCTAACGATGCATCCAATACCCTCCTATGGTAAATAGGATTGACTACGGATTTGAGCAATAGCACATGATTTCAAAAAACGTTTTTTAGAAACATATAAAAGATTAGTCACGACAAAAAGAATAATGGTAATCCCACCGTTAACTACTTCAATTCCTACCAAGACAGAATTTGTAACTTGTTATACTCTTGCCTAGCAGGCAATTACCGACATGAAAAGGATGATTCATTCGGATCGATATGAGAGTCCCCAACCACATTGCATTGCCAGAACCCATGTTCTATATTGGAAAGAGGTTGACCTCCTTGCTTTTGTCATGCAAGGGGTAAACTCGGACGAGGATAGGATTGCGCGCGCCAGGCCCTCCCTTCGGGTGCCATATTTTGGCCGAGTTTATAGTACCTCCGGCCCTTATGTTACGCGACCGTAATCTTTTTTTATGTTCCACTGCTGCTACGCCAGAAAGAAAAGGTTCCACACGAGCTCCCGTTCTGCGGCGTGGTGGCAGGACCGATAGGAGATTGGCTCCGGGTGTAGATAGGGTAAAATCCGTAGGAGTCATGCAAATACATAGGCCCCTTCCCCTCTCTTTTAGATGGATGGGGTGGTTTGGTTTATAACGTCTTTTCCTATCTACGGTCCCTCGGAGCGAGGGGTTAGGCAGGTAGTATGGGCACCACCCGACGAAGGGGGGACGAGGAAAGCTACAGGCCCAAACAAGAATGTCATTTAAAGATGACATAAACAAAAACATGGCAATGATATCACAAATAGAGAAAAAATCATCAAAGAAGCCATAATTTATCAATCTTGGAACAAAGCAGTGAAGGAAGAACTCCTTCAATTTGAAAAACATGAAGTCTGGACTCTTGTCCCAAATCCCTAGATCAAACGATCGTTAGAAAAGGATGGGTCTTCATAAACAAGTTGGATGAAGAAGGTGAAGTTATAAGACATAAAGCAAGGTTGGTAGTTCAAGGTTACAATCAACAAGAAGGTATAGATTATGATGTTACTTTTGCTCCAATTGTAAGGTTAGAAGCTATCAGAATTCTTCTTGCTTATGCATCTCATAAATGCATTAAAAAATTTCATATGGATGTTAAAAGTGCATTTTTAAATGGTTTCCTAAATGAACAAGTACATTTTCATCAACCTCCTGGCTTTGAAAATCAAAAGAAACTAAATCATGTTTTTAAATTCACCAAAGCATTATATTATTTAAAACAAGCTCCTAAAGCATGGTATGAAAGATTAAGCTCTTTTTTTAAATCAAAAATGGTTTCTACAAAGGAAAAATTGACACAACACTTTTTAAGAAAATTGATAAAAATAATTTACTTATTGTTCAAGTGTTTGTTGATGACATCATCTTTGGATCAACAAATGAAAAAATATATGAGGTCTTTTCAAATCTCATGCAAAGTGAATTCGAAATGAGCATGATGGGAGAATTAAGATACTTTCTTGTTTTGCAAATTAAACAACATAAAGATGGTATTTTTATATGTTAAGAAAAATACATAAAGGATATTTTAACAAAATACAAAATGAATAAAGTCAAAATCAAGACATCTCTCATGCATCCATCCTCGTCATTAGACAAAGATGAAAAAGGAAAATTTATTTATGAAAAGGAAAATTTATTTCTGAAAAGGAATATAGGGTAATGATAGGCTCTCTACGTTACTTAACTGCAAGTAGGCTTGATATCGTATTTGCAGTTGGATTGTGTGCTAGATTTCAATCATCTCAAAAAGAATCCCATTTATCTGCAGTGAAAAGATTTTTTCGTTATTTGGTTGATACAACTAATTTTGGCCTTTAGTATAGCAAATGTTTTCATTTTGATCTTGTAGCCTACTGCAATGTTGATTATTCTAGAGACAAGATTGAAAGAAAAAGTACAAGTGGTGCATGTCAATTCCTAGGAGAAGCCTTAATAAGTTGGGCATGCAGAAAGCAAAATACTATTGCTTTATCAACCACTGAAGCTACGTCTCAGATGCAAACTGTTGCTACCAAGTCCTATGGATAAAAAATCAACTTGAAGACTACTCTGTAAGTTACTCAAACATTCTAATTTACTATGACAACACCAATGCTATTAATCTTTCTAAAAATCCTATTCAACACACAAGATCTAAACACATTGAGATAAAATATCATTTTATTAGGGATCATGTCAATAAAAAGGAAGTTGAATTAATTTTTGTAGCCTCTAAAAAACAACTTGCATATATTTTTACCAAACATCTTGTAAAGAGAAGTTTCAATTTTATTAAAGAAAGATTAAAAATCCTTTCAAAATGCATTGGAAATATGTTTTTCAAAAACCAAGAATGTTCTTGTTTTGACGTAACAATCTCCGTTTCAAAGGAATCTCAAAAATTCAACTTAAGTATGTCATTAACGGTAAATCGTACTTCTTTTTGTCCTTTAAACTTGAAAAGCAACAAAACCACCTATTACTTCCACCTCCTTTCTTATTTTTCCTCCTTCGCAATAACAATAGTCATTTCACTTTCCCACTACTTCTTCAACTTCCGCATAGCACTCTCCCTTCATCTTCCCATTACTATTCCTTCTCTATTTTTCTGTAACACGCATGATTCAACTTTCATTATTCTTTCTCTCTACCTTCATTCATCACTACTGGCACGTACCAAAGCAACTGCCCGCAAAAACCCTTCCCCTCGTACACCTTCTCCATCCCATACTCGATCACCATCCTAATCCTATCACCCTTCCTCCACTATCGATTGTTCTCCCACCTCTTTATCAATGTCAGCGTCTCACTTTAAAACCCTCCTTCATCTCACAAAACCCTCCTTCAAAACTAACTTTAAGACAACCTCCTCCAAACGACGATTAACGGAAATAATGGTCGGAGTAGGCACGTCCTCAAAAGTAACCAGTGTTGACACCACCATCTCTGATGACGCTGATTCAGAATCCGTTCCACCAACAAAATGTGACGCTACACAAAAACACTTAAAACCCTTTCTCAAAGACCAGTCAACAAAACTCGTGAAAAACCTATTTAAATCTTCCAAGCCCCCATCTCCTATAACCAAAACCAATTCTCTTGAAACCACCACTACACTCTAGAAAACTAAGTCAACCATTACTTTGTCCTAATACCTGAATAAGAAAAACTCAAAATCCCTAAGAAAATTGATTCCGAAAAACCTAAAAAATGAGAACGTTCTGCAACCAAAGTCATCTCACCAGAACAATCTTCCTCTCACCCTATCATCTGTAAACCTTCTTCCTCCCAATCTAAGCCTAACCAAACTTGTCTTGCTCCAAAAATCCATATCCCACCACTTATTTCATCAAAATTTCTAAAACTTTTTCAAGACAAATCGAAACAAAAAACTATTGGAGTTGGCAGGGTTTTTATGCTAGATGATCTTTAGCTTGACGGGATTTCAATCAAGCATTTACTGATGCTCTTGGCTGGACCATGTTTTTGAAATTTTTTTATTCCTTCTATCCTGAAGTCATTCGAGCCTTTTACTGCAAAGCTCAAACATTTGCAGACCAATCCTCCTAATTGTGAAATCTAAAAGGCATTGAAAATTGTCTCACACCAGACATCCTTCCTGAAATCCTCCAACTCCCCTATGAAGGACCTACTATCTTCGAAAAAGATTGGCAGTCTACACTCACCATTAATAAAGATCTGGTTTTCTAGGAATTGTTCATCCTCGGCTCCACCAACTTCGTTCTACTGATTTAAAGCCTCTACCAAAAATCTTTAACAACATCATTCAATACTCTATCTTTCCACATTGTGGGAGTCATGAATACATCTTTGACAATGATGCTCTTGTTATATACCATCTCCTGCATTGCAAAAAGATTAAACTATGAAATATGATAGCCTCCAAAATACGATAGCCTCAAAAAACTGTGGTTACAAAGGCAACACTATGCCATGTGGTATAGTTCTAACTCGAATGTTCAAATACTTTAACATTTCACTCACCACTGAAACATCCACTTTTAAGATATCAAAATTGTCATCCAAAAACATCTCACATATTAAAAATGACCAATCTGCTCCAGCATCCATCAAAACAAATCTCCTCCCTACCTCACTAAAAAGAATACGTTACACGTGGAAACCAATTTTTAAACCACCTGATGCACCTACCAATCCTCAAGATTGTTATCTACTACCTCAAAACAAACTCCTATTTTCCACTCCTCCATCAGAATCCTCTTCCGCTGTGAATCTTTCTACTATTTATCTCAATACCCATTCAATTCAAACTTCAACATTAATAAGCCACCAATGCCACCCATTTCATCAACAACACACATCCCTCATGTCTCCAGTTTTTATTTCCCCTAAAAAAACTTATTCTTCACTACTTGACATCAGCCAATATATGGTCTCTCAAAATATGAACCTCTCAGGTCCTTCAGCTCCTCCAAATAAGTTTCCCTCATATACTCTCCCCACTATCAGCTCAACCTTTTCTACTTTAGCCACCTTCTCCACCACTCCAACTTCATCTTTAGTTAATATGCACAAGACATATTAATGGAATGATGACAGGTGTCCATCAAAATTCTCCAAGACTGAGAAAAGTGCAACACCCACAACTAAGGATAACCCTAAGATTTTTGTTGCCATCAAGAACATCATTGATAGGCAAGCCCATCATGATTAGGAAAATATGATCTTATGGGAATGGATCGCTACTCAGCTAGCACCTAAGTTAGGCTTGGAACCTCTACTGCAAAATCCATCTCCAAACCTTCAAAACATTCCACAGTCATCTCTTTCATCCTCTTCTGAGGGTTCCTCCCCATCTCTAACTGGTTAAACCTCTGTGTTTTTTTTCTTCTGTCCCCCCACTTTTTGATATGCTCATAAGTCTATTTTGTTAAATATTGTGAACTTCTGCTCGTATCGTGTTATGAACTTATTATATTAAAAATCATTTCAACATCATGAATAGTTATATTTATGTTTCAAATTAATTACTTCAGACACAAATTGAGGGGGGGCGTTTCTCTCAAAAATCTTTAAAGAATCAAATTACAAAATCTAATTAACATGTTTGTCATCATCAAAAAGGGGGGATTGTTGAGGGAAAATCACAAATTAAATGTTCTGATGATAATCAAACAAAGAATTAAATCTTCTAATTATGATTCTAATAATATGATGTTATTCAACATGTGCTCTTGAGTGAATTAATCAAATACATACATCATATATAACAACAAATATCAATTTGAAATAAGCGAGATTAAATATGAGAAAGCAAGACTGTTTTGGCTATTAAATAGAAAAATGAAGATCGTTCTTAATTTTACAGCTTTAATCCAAGAACATTCTGGTTCATTAAAGAACAACGTCATTTTGCAATCAAGATCAAACCATGTTGCATTAGTACATCCATATGCATGGAAAACCACCAGAAACAGTCACAAAGGAACATAACTACATTTTTTAGTACCATGGACATATTTGAAATCAACAAAATCAAAGCAATAAACAAAATGTAAATGCAAGATTAACCTTCAAATTGATGGCTTAGATAAACAAATACAACTTGGACAAATGAGGCACTACATCAGTGACACAAGAACGGAATAACATGATTTACAAACAATTGCCAAGAATGACAAATAAAAGCAACTGTGTAAAATAGAAACGAAGAATGTTTTGATGATCAAACAAGAACAATCTTCATTTATCTGCAACACATGCCTATTAAATTATAGACCAAACAACCTGACTTATGACGGCTATATGAGCTGCCATACACCTTCAAGAAGCCTATAAAAGGAACCTTGAGGCAAAGGAATTATCATCAACTCAAAGTGTAAAACAATCATTCACTTAAATAATCATTCTTGAGAAATATAAGCTCCAAATTCAACCAAAAGCTCCAGTTCTTCTACATTAGATTTAAGGATTTATTATTTGAGTCTGATTGCTTAAACTTTAACTCAAACAAGTGTTGAGTAAACGTTGATCCATCAATCATCTTCACAACAATTTCTTTGAAACTCAAACACTACATAATATAAAAATAGTTTCAGTATTATTAAGAAATCCTTTTGTATTTTAAAAAGGTAAAGTGTAAATACTCTTCGAGGATGAAGGGTAATCATTGAAAATCCTTTCAAGGTTGAAAGGTGAGCTATTGTAACAGATCAAGGCTTATCTCGAAAATTTGTGGGAAAAGCAAGAACATTCTTGTCTGAACATATCAGTGAAAAAGCTCACAAATTGGGAGGAATGGAACGTAACCCATTTTTTATGAACCATGATACATTCTCGTGTGAATTCTCTTTTCCTTATATCCTTTCAGTTTCACCAACACAACACTAATCACTTTGTGAAGTTTTTTATAGTTATATTCTAACAAAGAACGTTCTTCCTTTATCAAACCAAGATCAATTTTGAATTTTCTCAATTTAGTTTTTTTTAAATGAATGAAGGGAAATCAGTCCCCCCCC
>JBBPBS010001045.1:7084721-7175534 GCA_037974835.1 Cicer judaicum | reverse complement strand
CCCCCCCCCCCCCCCCCCCTTCACCGATTTCTGAATGTATTTATTTTTTTAATTATAAAATTTATTTTATTATTTATGAAATCATTTTTATCAATAGTGCTATTTAGTAGACACATATATAGACACTGAGAAATAAGCAACATATTATTTCTTGTTAACATATTTTTTTTATAATAAATATACATTTTATTAATCAATAATTATTGTTTTAATTAAATAATTAATTTAAGTTTCATTAATTATTAATTTAATTAATTATTATTTTAATGAAATAATTAATTTAAGTTTTATTAATTATTTAATTAAGTAATTATTATTTTAATTAAATAAATAAATAAATAAATACAATGTTAATTTTACATTTTATAACTATTATTAAAAATTAATAAAATGGAGTCCATAAAAATAACAATATTTAATTTAATATTATAATTAAACATACAAATACAAAATGAGTGAAAAGAAATATACAAAAATTTTATTAGAATGTTTTTATTACATTAATCTCCTATATGGTGTCCAACCCCACATCGTGGTGGTCGACGAATACAACGTGGATGACATGGAGGTGAGTTTTCTTCATCAACTGGGGCATATGTCTCCTGAACATTTTCACTTAGTAGGTCGACATGCATCGAAGAAGTAGGATCTACTTGATTAGGGAATGATGGAACACCAAATAAGTACATGTTATTAATATAATGAGCAGCCGACTAAGGCGTACCTACGCCTGCACCAAATAAGTTATTGACAAAATCTTCATCACTTGAATGTAGAGATTGTCGGTGATCATCTTGTTGAGTTGACGTGAATTGAAATGATTGTCTCGGTAGTTCAAATTATTGTTGTGTTGAGGTGAAAGAAAATGAATGGCGATGTGGTTCTAGTGCTTCATTTTCAATAGTAATAGGGGGAGTCGGTAGGCGAGGTCTATTACGCCTTTGTTAGTGTGATGGTTGAGTTGGATCTTTTGTAACACCACATCGTGGGTCTCGCAATAGGTTTGTCTAAACCAGATTGGAGTTGTGTCTAAACCACATCATATACTCTTCTATTGGTATTGGATGTCCATGAATCGGTTGATCGATAAGACAACGACTTTGACGTTTGTTACAAAATTGAATCCATCCAACATGTTTGTCTTTCCAATTTTCTAGATGACTCCTTCTCATATCTTGACAATGAAGTGTATCAATTTTTTCAGGTTCATCTGGTATTTCCTGCGAAAGTCCAAATTGTAGTTTGAGTCTATCTGTTTGATACCATTCAACTGTTGAGAAATAAATCAATGCGGTTTTGGTAGTCCATATCATTGAATCTTGATATGCTTGTTGTGGTATGACGTATTCAAGACCCCTATAAGGCATCCATATGAACTAGAGAGAAAAAAAAGACATATTAGTAAGGCGACATAATTATAATAAGTATAAATTTTGTTGAACAATGAAATTTTAAACCTGATACCACACCCAAGATTCAAGGAGCAATGTACATAGTAAGACCCTTAGTTTTAAATTATAATCTATGCAATTTTAGTATATTTTTGTATTGAATTGTTGTGACGTTTAACTCAATTTTACTTTATTTTGGGAATTAAGTACCTAAAAATATATTTTGTTAGAATTTGTAATATGTTTAATATATACGTATATTTATATATAAAACTATTTGTCGGAGAATAATTTAATTATGTTATGAAAAATTAATATCAGGCTTTTTTGTTTAAATG
This sequence comes from Cicer judaicum, assembly GCA_037974835.1. Lineage (NCBI taxonomy): Eukaryota > Viridiplantae > Streptophyta > Magnoliopsida > Fabales > Fabaceae > Cicer > Cicer judaicum. The sequence continues at coordinate 7,173,805 of JBBPBS010001045.1, read as the reverse complement.
TCACTTGTTGCAAAAAAAATTCATTTATCAAATTGAGTTTTGACGAGAGTAGATATTTTTATGTATAAGAGTTTTAGATATTTGTTGGATTAGTATTGATTTTATATATATATATATATAGTGTTCAGTGAAATATATATATATATAGACTCATGTGAGTAACCGAGAACGAAACAGAAGCCCTCGCCATCCTTTCTTCTTTCCTTTCTTCTGTGTCAAGGAAAAATGAAAATCAAGTGTTAGTTTTTCCAAAAAACACAAAACACAAATTATTATTTTTCTTCTAGATCTAAGCTTTCATTTGAGAAGTGACAGAAGGGAAAGTTGCTCATTGCCATGCTACGGTGCTAGTGAGCTAGTTTTCAAAGTAACGACTCGAACAACAATTTTATCGTAATTAATCGTGGCGCCGTAATTGGTTGTTAAAACTACAACGGAAGTAAGGGATCCTTCCAACTTTTAGTTTGCATTTAGGACATTATTTGTGATTTTATGGAAAAGAAATTTGATGTATTTGAGGTGTGATTTTGTGAAAAATGAATTTAATTAGTTTATGTGTGAATTAGTTGAAATTGAATTAGTTTGTTTTGAGGTGTGTTGTGTAGTGATTAATGTTGGGTATGAATTGTATGTTCATAATTAATATTATGAATTTTTTTCTGGAGCAATTTATGTGTAGTGATTACATTTGATGTGTTTGAGTTACATAATACGTTATTTTCAAATAAATGAGTTTGAACTGAAGTTGAAATTTTACCAAAAATTTAGAGTTGTTAAAGTTGTGAAAAAGTTCAAATGTTAACTGAGTTAAAGAGTTTGAGCAAAAAGATAGATTGAAATTAAAAATGGTTAGAGTTTAAAATGTTACTCTTTTAATTATTCTTGGACTAAGTTTAAAAAGAAAAAAAGGTTTAGAGTATTATATTAACTCCAAAATTTTGGTGCATTAATAGTCGAGTGTGTGTGTGTGAAATTTGGACAATTATTTTTTAATTTTAAAAAAATAAAGTAGATTATTTGGTTTTAAAAGTTTGGTGTGTGAGAAAGATTTAATTTTGGGAATTTTGTTGTGGTTGGTTTAATTTTATTGTAAACAAATTGTTATAGATATTTATGTTTATGTACTTAGCTCCTTGAGTCTCGAAAAGGAATCAAGACCGTTGGCACCAAGTTAGTTGTGGCGAGAACTCTGATATATTAATGTTGTTGTGGAGATTTATGGTTGAAAATTTTGGAGAATGAATATGAGTGATTAATGTTTGGAAATTTTGTGATTCATGTTTGGTGAAATTGATGTGTTCATAATTAATATTATAAATTTTCGAGAAGAAATTTATGTGTGACTTGGTGGAAAAGGAATTTAATTCAATTTAGGTGAGGATGGAATTTGGAGATGTGATTTATGTGTGGTTGTGGAAATTTAAATTGGTGTGAATAAAGATGTTTGAGTATGCTCTATGTTGTATTTGAAAAATCATTAGTGTTAAATGAGTATTAAAATTGGAAAATCTTTTAATAGCTGCATTTACGTGATGATTGTGGTGAAAAGAGTTAGAGTATGCTCATGCATTTCATAGTACATGGTGACCGCGACGGGGCCATGGTGATAGTGGTGACCGTGATGGGCCACACAATTATGTCATGTGATATGTTGGTTCATCTTATTCTTAAGGGGATTTTTGCGTCGTGTAAGTCCGTGATAGACTGCATATTTTTAGTAAATCATGTTGACCCGTGATAGGTATCACCTCGGTAAACAGTCCTGGTCTGTGATAGGCGGTACGTTTACGATTTACGTTTTTTAGTAAATCATGATGACCCGTGATAGGTGGCACCTCGGTAAACAATATTAGTATGTGATAGGAGGTACGTTTATGATTTACGCTTTTTAGTAAATCGTGTTGACCCGTGATAGGTGGCACCTCAGTAATTATTATTGGTATGTGATAAGCGGTACAATTATGATTTACGCCCCGTCGAGGAGGGTTTTGGTTTGGAATTCTGGAATCATGCATTTTGGCATATACGCATTGTGTTAGAGTGCTTGGTACGCGAGTCGTGTTTGTTATACTATGATGATTGTATATACATATTCGGTTGTTGTTGTGATTTTCTGTAATTGCTTAGAGGTGTGAAGTTGGGTTGATTAAGTTTTGATGTACTTATGTGTTCATAATTGATGTTATGAATATTCGATGTGTACTTGAGGTGTGAATTTGTGGAGATTAATTTGGTGTTAATTATGTGTTCATAATTGATAATATTAATGTTTGAAGTGTTGAAGGATTCAAAGCCATTTTAGAATTGAAAATCTGCATTTTCTTAATTGTATTTGGCTACAACAGTGTAGTTTGTTAAAACTTCATTTTTCAACATTGTTTATGCATTTTTGGACATAGGAAAACCCTTTCGAGGAGTATGCCAAGACGAAAGGTTCTGTTGAGCATTTGAAAATATAAGAATTTTGATGTGATATTTGTTAATTTTGGATGGTGACCTTTACAATTATTGTAGAAATTTGGGCTTTGCCCTCATATGAGAACTAGGATCATCCTACCGGTTAGTACCCTGGAGGTGCGAAAGTAGTTAGTTATACCTGACCAAAGTTGTGTCAAGAGGATCTTGCAGGGCACATGGAGATTACCCGGGTTGTATAGTTTTTGTAGCATGATCAGATTAGGTTGTTGTATAAGGACTAGATGTCTTTCTTTTGTGATTGTATTTATTTCATTTTGGAAGATTGTATCTATGCTTAAACTGTCTGATGACTTTTCTTTTGATGGGTCCATGTTCCACTTTTTGATGTGACGTGGGGAAAGTAAAGATTCTTGGGGCAGTGCTTTTATGCAGGTGTCTTGTAACACCCCGATTTTTAACAGCGAGAGGGTATTTTTTTTTTTAAACAAAGAAATAAATAAGAAAATACCATTGGATAAATATTTAAGTCATAACACAACGACAACTAAGTCAACATAATTCACAAGCAGCGGAATAGTTTTTGAAATACGAATCCAAATTAAAATAAACACATCCCAAAAGAAAGGCATATAGTCCCTATATGTCAACCTAATCTGATCATTCTAAAAAAAAACTATATATCTCGAGTGATCTTCACGCACCCCGCAAGATCCTCCAAACACAGCTTCAGTCAGGTGTTTTCAACTATATTCCCATCCACAGGGTACTAACCGGTAGGATGGTCCTGATTCTCATATGAGGGCAAAGCCCAAATTTCCACAATAGTGTAAAGGGTCACCAATCGAAATTAACAACTAACACATAACATTTAAGTTTTTAAATGCACAAAATAACCTTTCAACATAGCATGCATCTTAAAAGGGTTTCCATATGCGAAACATGCATAAACAAAGTTAAAAAATGAAGTTTTTAACAAAACAACACTGTTGTATTCGAAAACAGCATCTCTGGATTGAATACAAGGATTTTTCAGCATTCAGCAGCAAAAACGTGTTTGTGTTCGAATACAACCTTCTGTATTCGACTACAAAACAAGTCAGTAGCAAAATAGCATGTATGTATTCGAATACAACAATCTGTATTCAATTACACAGTAAGTCAGTGGCAAAAACAACATTTTTGCAATCGAATACAACCTTCTGTATTCGAATTCACATCAGATAGCAGTATAAAAACAGCAAAATTCAACTTTTAAAAGGGTTTCGAAATCAATCAACACTTACACACAAATCCAAACAATCACACTTAACAATTATTGCACAATCACCATGACATCTTGAGTTTCGAAAAGGTTTTGCAATCAATCACACTTATACATAATTCCAAAACATTCACACTTAGAAATTGTAGCACAATCCCCATGACAACATGAGTTTCGAAATGGTTTTGCAATCAATCACACTTGCACACAATTCCTAAACATTCACACTTAGCACTTATAGCACCATCACCACGACAGCTTGAGTTTTGAAATGGTTTTGCAATCAGTCACACTTTCACACAATTCCAAAACATTCACACTTCGCAATTATAACACAATCACCATGACAACTTGAGTTCAAACACTCAATCATAATCTTGAATCAAACACAACTGGCGTGCCAGACCCACTAATGCAATGCGTATATGCCAAAATGCATAGACTCGGAATTCCAAACCAAAACCCTCCTCGAAGAGCCGTAAATCATAATTGCACCGCCTATCACAGGCCGAAGTACTAAATTACCGAGGTACTAAATAATAATCGTTTAACTCTAACAATTCGGACGACAATCATTAAATAAATGCAGATATTAAAAGATTCCTTATTTTTAATACCCATTTAACTCTAACAATTCGGACAACAATCATTAAGTAAATACAGATATTAAAAGATTCCCCATTTTTAATACCCATTTAACTTTAACAATTCGGACGACAATCATTAAGTAAATGCATATATTAAAAGATTCCCCATTTTAGTACCCATTGAACTCTAACAATTCGGACAACAATCATTAAGTAAATGCAGATATTAAAAGATTCCCCATTTTTAATATCTATTTAACTCTAACAATTCAGACAACAATCATTAAGTAAATGCAGATATTAAAAGATTCCCCATTTTTAATACCCATTTAACTCTAATAATTCAGACGACAATCATTAAGTAAATGCATATATTAAAAGATTCCCCATTTTTAATACCCATTTAACTCTAACAATTTCACGACAAACATTAAGTAAACGTAGATATTAAAAGATTCCCCATTTTTAATACTCGTTTAACTCTAATGATTTTCAAATTCCACACAGAACATACTCAGACATATTCTCAAATTCAATCCACAATTCACACCAAAACACATTAATTCTATATAATCCCCAAGTACTCCAAAGACTCAAATATAGTAAATCAAGAAGGTGGTAAGACCCTTGCAGAGTTTCCCAACAGCATAGAGCTTGGTTTTTTCCACAGAATCCACACAAAACACATCTCAAAATTTATAAGTATTAGTTATGGACACGTCAAACACGACAACCACAAAATGATCACAACCCACAGCTCAAACACGTCAAATTTCATTTCCTCGAAACCACACATAAATGAGTTAAATTCATTTTCCACGAAACACTATTCAATATTACCGAACCCAACTCTAAAATTTCCCCCACAAAAAAGCATTAAATCCATTATTTCCAAATCAACACTTCAACCTTAACCAATTTTTTTTCCACCCAACCACAGATAAGTCCCTAAATGCAAACTAAAATTTTGGAAGGAGCCCTTACGTTAACGTTAGCTTTAATGAGCGATTATGGTACCACGAGTAATTCCGATAAAATCTCCGCTCGCGATGTCGCTTCCAAAGTTAGTTCACTTGCACGAAGCTTAGATCTAGAAGAAGAGTGGGGGTTTGTGTTTGACGGTTTGAAAATCCCTAACACCGTTTTTCTTTGTTTTCGAATCAAAGAGGAAGAATGAAGCTGAGAAATCCTTGTCTTCTCACCCACCAAGCCTTGGGTTCCTTTTCTTGAAACCAAAGAAAGCAAAGAAAGCAAAAGAGGAAAAATAGAGAAGGGAGAAAGATGAGCTCGCGAGTAACAGGGAGAGGAAAATGCTTTTATGTTTTCTTTCAGTTTTCCTTTTTTTCCTTTTTCCTTCCTTTCTATTTCCTTTCTTTTCCTTTTTCCTTTCTTTTTCCCTCCAACCATATATATATATATATATATATATATATTAATTATACTTAACAAATATCTAAAAATATCTAGATATTTATTAAAATTACCATTTCACCCATAACTTCCCAAACCACTTTTTGTTAAAAATATCTACTCTCGTTGCAACTCAATTGACAGATACAATTTTCAGCAACCCGAGATATTTTTAACAAAACTGCCCAGAATTAAATTCATCATAAATGATTCTCTGCACTTAATTTAATTTATTTATCGACGAGTAATTTTAATCGGGGCATCAAAATATATTTTTGGGCATTTAAACTCACAAAATATTAATAACTTGGCTAAAAAGCCTCCGAGTTCAATACCAAAATACATTAAAATACATAAAGTATAATTTAAAATTATGGGTCTTACATGTCTACCAAGAATACTCCAAGGATATGTACTATGTTTGATAGGTCTCATAGCTCCGTTGTATTTTTCTATTTAAATACTTTGGATTTTGTTTCAAAAACTATTTTTGCTATTTGTAAATATTGTTGACTTTTGTCGTTGTGTTACGACTTAAATATTTATCCAAAAGTATTTCTTTCTTTATCACTTTGGTATTTTATTAATTGGTTTTTTTTTTTAAAATAAACTCGCGCTGTAAAGAATCGGGGTGTTATATACATCCACCCATACATGAATAAGACGGTGCAGTTGTACGACACATTTGTCTGTGTAAGTTTGCCAAATAGGCTAAACCCCAACTATATAGTCGAACACGTTGATTATGTTTCAACAGGGAGAGATACATCAAATGAACTCTATTGCAAGATTTGTCAGGGATTACCAAACACCCAATCAAGCACAATAGGTACGCTCTACAATGTTGTTATACTTGCTCAGTTGTTGCATTATTCAGAACATGAGAAAATATGTCTTTCAACCATTTTAATTTGATGAATTTTCCCACCGTTTGATATTTTGGAGGAATGACACCCAAAAGTTGTTGGCATTCTTCAACCCAATCTAAAGCACCACCTCCAGTTACTGGTCTTCTGTTGACATGTAGACCTAGTTGTAATGCAACATCTTCAAGAGTTACTTACACTCTCCTATTGGAAGATGAAATGTGTGTATTTATGTTCTCCAATGTTCTACCATTGTGGTCACCAATGATGGGTCCATCTTACAAGATCACAATGTTGCAACGGTCAAAAGCCTAGCTTCCTCCAAGTAGGGAACTATCATTTCATTTGGTTCCTCCATTCTAAAGTGATGGTGACATTCAATCAAGTTCTACATTTTAAATAAATTTAGTATTAGAGTTATGAAAATGACGATTAAAAACATGTATACATAAGATGATTACAACCACTTACCATCTCAATGATATATCTAGACCAGTGAAGATATTGGTTTCTTAAAAGAGCCATGGAGCTTGTATGTTGTGAATGTGGGAGCTTTAAAGTGTGCATGAATTATAATATGAACATAATGACTATTTATAAAACCACTACAATCCTATCCAAAATCGAAACCAACCAATCAGAAGAGGATTGGTGGATTACGCTAACATCATCGTAGTAGATTACACTGATGTCATCGTACAGGTCAACACTATCATATCCAAAATGGGAACCAGCCAATCAACGGAGAAATGGGGGGATTATGTTGACGTCATCGTAGCATATTATGTTGACGTCATTGTACACGTCAACACTATTCTATCCAAAATCGGAACCAGCCAATTAGTGGAGGAATGGGGGATTATGTTGACGTCATCATAGTAGATTACGTTGACGTTATCGTACATGTCAACACTATCTTATCCAAAATTGGATCCAGCCAATTAATGGAGGATTACGGATTACTCTGACCCCCCCCCCCTCACATTTTTGCAACGTTACCTGCGACAACATGAATTACGTTGACAATCAATTTGTCAACTCTATGTCCAAAAATCAATCTTACCTTGTTCCAGATCCTGACAATCTCCAAGTGGAGATGACATTTCTCACAAAAGTTATGGCAATGCAATGTGTAAAAGAATATCATATGCACAATTCTATGAGCTTCGTTGTTGCGTATTTTGATAGCACTAGATGTATTGTCCATTGTAAAATAAAAATTGTATGTGGAGGTATAGAATCTTGAATGGAAAGAAATCAAACACCTGTAAGATCACAAAACTAGAAGGGCCACACACATGCTCGTCAAAAATGGTTTCACAAGATCACCAACAACTCTCTTTGGCTGTTATTTGTGAAAGCACCTTACAAATGGTAACCGTGGATCCCACAATATCAATTTCAGTATTGATTGAACATATACGATCTCAATACACATATACCACTACTTATAGAAAGACATTGACTACAAAACAAAAGGCCATTGAGAGAATATACGAAAATTGAGAAGAATCATATAACGAGTTTACAAGGTGGATTCTTGCTTTCAAACATTATCTTCCAGGCACTGTTACCGATATTGAAGTGGGATCCTTTATTGAGGATGGCCAATGAGTTCCTAGCAAAGTTGTCTTCCATCGCCTCTTTTAGAGTTCCCAACCATGTATCAAAGGGTTTAATCATTGTAAACCAGTTGTGTCAGTTGATGGAACATAGTTATATGGGAAGTATCGTGGGACCTTACCAACGGCAATCGTTCAGGATTATCATACTATTCCTATAGCATACACCATTGTTGAGGGTGAAACATCATATGCTTGGTTTTTCTTCCTCAATCGTCTACGAATGTTTGTCACACCTCAATCCAACCTCTGCTTGATTTCAAATAGACATGAGTCAACTAAAAGTGATGTTAGGCTTGTAAACAAAAATTGGCATCATGTCCTTTGCATTCGAAATATATCACAAAACTTCATGAAGACCTTCAAGATATGCTATGACCCAACCGGGCATCACATACTTTAGAAGACAAATTAGTTATTGGAGTCAAGATATAGTGAAATGGCTCAATGATATTCCAAAGGAACAATGATTACAAACATATGATGAAGCTAGACGTTGGGGACATATGAAAACTAACCATTCTAAGTGCATGAATAATGTATTAAAGGGAACACGCAATCTTCCAATCAGTTCTTTGTTGCAACCAACATACTACAGAGTGACTACAAAATTTTAAGAAAGAGGGACACATGCCCAAGCAATGATGGCATCAGGTTTGATTTACTCAAATACAGACATTCAAAATCTTAACAAGGAACCAACAATATCAAATTCTCATGAAGTTGTTATTCACAATCATGCCCATAGTATCTTTATAGTTAAGGAGTTTGTTCGTCCACCAAGAGGTCGTCCTGTAGGGACATTTAAGGTAGACCTAGACAAAAGATGGTGTGATTGTGGTGAATTTCAGGCATTACACTATCCATGTTCACATGTCATCGCCGCTTGTTCGTTTATTCACCGTGACTATATGATGTATGTGTCTTCTAAGTATACATTGCAATGTATCTTTAATGTTTACAAGGAAGAGTTTCAAGCCATTCATCTTCAATCATATTGACCATAATACAATGGAATAGAGTTGTGCCACAATCCAACCATGAGAAGAGATCCAAAAGGTCGTCCACAGTCTACTCGTATTCATACTAAAATTGATCGACGAGAGAAAAATACACACCCCAAGAGATGTGGTGTCTTGGAACGAATGACATAACAAGAATAAATACCCTTATTGTATTGATGCTCCTGATAGAAATTAGTTCATTATAATAAAATTAGTTAATTTGGTATTTGTATGTTTAATTATAATATTAAATTAAATATTTTTATTTTTATGGACTTTTTTTTATTAACTTTTTTTTAATAATTATAAAATGTAAAATTAACATTGTATTTCTTTATTTAATTAAATAATTAATGAAACTTAAATTAATTATTTTATTAAAATAATAATTAATTAAATTAATAATTAATGAAGCTTAAATTAATTATTTAATTAAAATAATAATTATTGATTAATAAAATGTATATTTATTATTAAGAAAGAATATTTCATTATTTCTCAGTGGGTGAGTGTGTCTTTATTAATTGATGAAATTTGTTATATATGTGCCTACTAAATAGCACTACTAATAAAAATAATTTTATAAATAATAAAATAAATTTTATAATTAAAAAAAATTAATACATTGAAAAATCGGTGGGGGAGGAACCGATTTCTCTTTTTTTTATTTAAAAAATAAAAAAAATAAATTAAAATAATAGGGGAGGAGGAATCGACTTCTCAATGGAAGTTTAGAAAATTAAAAAACATAATAGTTTAAATTTAATTAGAAATCAGTGGTAATTCGATATTTTACTTTTAGTTTTATGTCATAACAATAAAAAAGCCAAGCCAACACTCTACTATTACATAGACAACTTCTGAATTCTCCTGGATAACACATCAAAATTTGGACCTACGAGTTGGTTGTTGAGTAACATATTGTTCTCACAGTCATCACCAAGTGATGGTAAGAACAATTTGATTGACCAATAACGAACAACAGAGACCGAATAGCACATCAGTATCATACATATGTAAAGGATAAATGTCGTAATTATAAGCCAAAGAATTAAAAATTTGAGGAAAGCGAACAAAGCAGAAAAAGGATTCAACAGCAATACCAAAGTGTATTTATAACAACAAAAGCAAATATAGGAAATAACAAAACATTAACTGAAAGTGCAAGTTACAAAATTATATAGGCCAGTGGTCAAACGCACTGGCTAGATGTTCAAGTTACAACTACAAGCTAAGAGTTACAGATTATACAACGATTTCAAATCATTACATCATTCTTCACCTCTTTTCCATTTAAGTAAGGATGTGCATCTCCGTCTTTTATGATCTCTCCATGTTCTTCAAGTAATGGCTCAAGTTCATCTTTGTCTCCATCATTAGTTTTCTTGAGCAAAGGTACGCTCTAATTATTCCAAAATTCATGGATAGAGAAGAATTTAAAATTAGTCGGGAGGACTCAAATTAGAATTTTGGAGCGATAAATGGCTCGGGGACAAACCACTCAAAGATTTGTTTTTACGAATTATTAATATCGTCAGCTAAAAAACGGGTTTTAATTGATGTTTGTGGCAGTTGGTTGGGATCTAAGAGCCACATTGTTGTCAGAACCCTCACGCTTTCGGCATTGTGAATCGTTTTGCTCTGTTTGTGGCTTCTACAAGTCCGTATGAAATTCCTTCAAGCTCTTTTATGCCTTCCCACCTGGTCGAGAATTTGTCGAGGTTGAAACCTCCAGTTTCGCAAGCTCTAGTGTCATATATTTTGATGACGTGGTGGCGGTCTGGTTAGACTTTCTCGCTATGGAATCCTCAGAAAAAGTTTTTCATTTTTTTAATGATGATAACAAAAATAAAAGGGGAGAGTTAGTTCATTTTTTTTTATTTAATGAGCATTTTATTTAAACCAAATTAAGACATAAGTTATGTCGACAATAGTATGAAAGTTACAAAAATACAGATCTAGCATCGAGATTAGAAGAGTTGGTTGGATTTATTTAGCAATTGTGAGAAAGGGAGAAGAAGACATGGAAGTCAACTATGTTTTAAAGCCATGGATTCGGAAGAAACAGAAGAGTAGCGCGTGTCGTGTTGTGCTGGCAGGTGTTGTTAGAACTGTGTTGGTGACAATTGTTGCAAGACTTTAATAGTGAAGTTGTTGATGAAGATTATATGTAGCAAATTCCAAAGCATGTTGTTACACTAGCCTTTAGGTTCGATTCGCCCTCACCAAAATGAGATAACCAGCGAATCCCCTTCATGGTACTTTGGAAAACTTGATATGATTTGCACTTTCACACCAAGCGTATCTTTCAAGGCTGAATTTATCCAAAAAAGAAAACCAATGGCGACTCGAACACACAACATTGTGTTACCAATCATTGAACACAACCACTAAACCAACATGAACTTCATGTCAATTACAACCAATTATAGATACATATATTATCCAATATTTTGGAAATATCTCACAATCCCCCACCATTTTCAAAATATACATAATCTCATAATTTTGGAAATATCATGCTTTCAGATAATGGTATCTTACGATTTGAACCATTACTTAGTAAGCTATGGGTTCCACTTATCCCGAATAGATTGGTAGACAAGCTTTGAACCAATTATTCATTAGAACAAGTGTGTACGACTTACACATGAAATCTCGGTACTATCGAAAGAATTATAAAGATGTCTTCAACACCATGTCCTTTGTTAGACCTTTCGTCAAAGGATCTACAAGATTTTTTTCAGTTCTTACAAACACTATGGATATTACTCCATTTAAAATTAAATCATTTACATAGCTATGTCTTAGACCAATATGTCTAGATTTTCCATTATATACTTGGCTATATGCTTTGGACAATATGGATTGATTATCGCAATGTATAGATATCGGTGCCATTGGCTTTGGCCAAATTGGTATCTCATATAACAAATTTCTTAGCCATTCTGCCTCTTTACTACCTGTAGCTAGGACAATGAACTCTGCAGCCATGGTAGAGTCGGCAATGCAAGTTTGTTTCTTTGATCCCCAAGAAACTGCACCTCCACCAAGGTTGAAGATCCATCCACTTGTGGAAGCATGATCCTAAGCATGATCCCAAACATAAGTTACCCAACAAACACAACAGTGTACAAAGACGAAGAAAAAAAAATAAAATATGTGTGAAAATCATTTATTTAAATAAAAGAGAACAAGTATCTATTAAAAGAGATTTCAAACTAAAAATTGGTCTTAAATCACCATTCTTTGGTGAAAAAAATGAGGAGCTGATCAAAAGAGAAAAGAATATATAACAAAATAATAGGAGGAGAAGGCTAGGTTAACATCCGATTACACAATTACTTTGCATGTAGATTAAATTAATTTCAAGCAAAAATGCAATTCTTTATTCTTTATGACTTACTTAATTTTAAATAACGATTTTATCTTTTATGTTTTAAAATGTCAATAATATTATTTTTTTTACATAAACTCGGAAAATTTCTTATCATCTTTAAACACAACCTAGAAAATTAATTATCATCTTCAACAAATTCAGACTTTTCATCAAGTTCATAAATTAAATATTCAAATAAACTCATATTTTCATCTCCAACAACAACATCAAATAAATGCACTACGCCAAAAATGATATTTTATAGCGCTCTTTTTACAGCGCTTACTAAATACAAGCGTTATTGTAAATATATTTTCAAAATAACGGAGGATATAACAACGCTTTTTTGACAAGCGTTGTGGAAAAAGCGCTGTTGTAGGGTCATATAGCGTTTGGACATTATATTTACAAGGCTTTTACAGCGCTTGTACACAAGCGCTGTAAAATGAAGCGCCCTCACATAATGTTTTACAACGCTTTTTGGAGAAGCGCTGTAAAAGACATGCGCTTTCAAATAATAAAATAACCTATTAAAGTGCTTTTTAGACAACCGCGGTAAAAGACTTGAGCTTTCAAATTATAAAAGGACTTATTAAAGTGCTTTTTTTACAAGCACTGTAAAAGACACGCGGTTTCAAATAATTAAATGACCTATTAAAACGCTTTTTTTACAAGCACTGTGAAAGACATGCACTTTCAAATAACTAAATGACCTATTAAAGCGCTTTTTTTACAAGCACTGTAAAAGACATGCGCTTTCAATTAATTAAATGACCTATTAGAGCGCTTGTTTTACAAGCGATGTAAAATCATTCACTTTAAATAAAAATCATTTACTTTAAATAAATAAAAACAAATTTAAAACAAATTTACAAACTCTCATCCTCTACTCTGGGAACCCTCATATTCTCTACGTACTGTGCGGCCATCTACTACTCCTCCTTTAAAAAAAATTGGATACGTATTCTTAGGTACTGTGTTTATTAATTTGTTGTTGTCACGAAAACTAATAAGTTGTTACATAATAAATCATATAAAATCTTTTCTTTTTTGAAATTTGTTGATTTGTTCTATTTTGAAATCTTTTCTGTTTTGAAATTGTTACATAATAATGAACCTTGGTTTCCATTTTCCAATATTAGATATGTGTACTATATATTGGTACAATATTTCGTATTCTCATATTTGGTTGCAAGTGGATCGTTAATAATAATGGCGTTCGGATTGATGAGTCAGGTTTCTTGCTTGTCAATTTTAATAGGGTGTGATACAAAGACGAGCCTTTTATTTTAGCGTCGCAATCTCAACAAGTGTTTTATGTCACTGATCCTGCTGATGATAAATGGTATGTTTTCCTATCAACCAATAAAATATGTGATGATAACAATAACGATGAAGATGTTGGTAATGATCTTTTATTTGCAACATCACAACCACATGAAATTGATTCAACTAATGATTGTTTATATCTTAGATATTATCATGATGAGGGAATTTGGATTAATCCTTCGTTTCGTATCGTTAATGGACAAACAAATGTGAATCCCACCAGGAAAAGAAGAAGGGCATCTTAATGTACATGTTTTATTGTTTTATATAAGCTATGTAATCTTAACTGAGTTCATCTAATTTAATTGTGTGAACATGTTTAATTGTTTTATATAAGCCATGTATTTGATTTTCTGCTTATATTTAGTTTGATCTTAGCGTTTTATACTAAGTTCATGTAATTTAAGCCTTTTAAAAATAAAATAAGGAGACCTTTTAGAGTTTTTTCCAATAAGCGCTGTAAAAGGCTTTTAAAAAAACCGTCATAAAACATAAAAAAACAAAGAGGTCTTTTACAATGCTTATTCCTCAAGCGCTGTAAAAAAAACCTTTAAAAAATAAAATAAGGAAGCCTTTTAGAGCGCTTTCTAATAAGCGTTGTAAAAGACTTATAAAAAAGCGTTGTGATAGGGTTTTGTATATAATAGTAAACCGCTTCAGTTTTCTCTTCATTACGTAAAATTCACTATCATCTCCTCTTCATCGTTCTTCTCTTCCTTTGCGAACCCTATCATCTCTTCCATTACGAGCTATATTTCCATGATCACCTCTCTCATTTCGAACCATATTTCTATCCACGATCATCTCTCCCATTACAAACCATCTCTTCTCATTGAAATACGTAACCCTCATTACATATTTCTTTGAACCATACTTCACTTTCTGCGAACCGTATTTCTACGCATTTCTCCTATGAACCCTACGTGTTCCTTCTCCTACATATTTCGTCTCACTATTCAGGTATTGATGTTATTAATTTTTTGTTATCACTAAAATGCATGTTGAACTTATAATGATACGTACTTAGACTACTACATGTTGAACTTGTTGAAGTTATACTGAACTACATGTTGAACTTGTTGTAGATAGATGGATACCATCAAAGATATAGATTATCAAAATAAGCAAGTTGTCAACACTAAGACTTACAAACATGAAGTCAAACGTGGTGCAACCATCATGCAAAAGGTCATAAAAGCAATGAGCAGTGGCATAAAGTTTGAGGTATAATATACTTTGTTTGTTGTTTATTTTTTATCTTTTT
The DNA here is from genome assembly GCA_037974835.1 of Cicer judaicum. Lineage (NCBI taxonomy): Eukaryota > Viridiplantae > Streptophyta > Magnoliopsida > Fabales > Fabaceae > Cicer > Cicer judaicum. Next base: position 7,158,665 of record JBBPBS010001045.1, on the reverse strand, counting down.
TGAAAATATGTACTTAGTATATGAGTTTATTAGGTTGGATGGAATGAGAGTGGTCAGTGTAAGACCCGTAGTTTTTAAATCCTAAATTATACAATTTTAGGGTATTTTGTGTGGAATTTCTTAGGCTGTTAGCCCAATATTTGGTATGAAGTGAGTTAAATGGAAAAAATATATTTTTAGAAATTGGATTAAAATTATTTGTTGGAAAATAATTTATTTAGATTATGAAGAATAAAATTCTGGACTGTTAGTTAAAAATATCACTCGTTGCTGAAAATCTATCTTTCAATTGAGTTGCGAGGAGAATAGATATTTTATTAAATTAGATGAATGAAGTGAGGTGTGTAAGAGTTGGTAGATATTCGTTTGAGTTTGGTTTTAAATATAATATAAATGTATATATATATATATATGTGTGTGTGTGTGTGTGTGAGTGTGGTTAGAAAGGAAAAGAGGAAAAGAAAAGAAACAGAGGAAGCAGAATCGCTCCCCTCCTTGCAAACGCATCATCCTTCTTCCGCCATTCTTCTTGTTTTGCTTTCTTTTTCTTCCTTTGAGTTCGAAAATTGAAACCCAAGGCTAGTGGGTGAGAAAGATCAAGTTTCCAGTTTCTTCCTTTCTCCCGGATTCGAAAACGGTATCAGGGATTTCAAAACCGTCAAACACAAACCTCCCCGTTTCATCTAGATCTAAGCTTCGTTTAACGAAGAGATAGAAGGGAAAGTTGCTCACTACCAGGCTACGGTGCTAGGGAACCAACTTTGGAAGCGGCTTTGCGAGCGAAGATTTTACCGGATTTACTCGTGGTACCGTAATCGCACGTTAAAGCTAACGTGAAGGTAAGGGCTCCTTCCAAACTTTTAGTTTGCATTTAGGGACTTATCTGTGGTTGTGTGGAAAAGAATTTGTTAGGGTTGGAATGTTGATTTGGGGAAAATGAATTTAATGCTTTATGGGTGAAATTCTAATGTGGGGTTTTGGTGATATTGATGGATGTTTCGCAGAAAATGAATTTAACTCATTTATGTATGATTTTGAGTAAATGAAATTTGTTGTGTTTGAGTGATGGGTTGTGTTGATATGTGTCGTCGTATTCGACGTGTTCATAATTAATACTTATGAAATTTGAGATGTGTTTGGTTGGATTTTGTGAAGAAATGAATTGATGTGTTTTGATGTGGATTGATAATATGTTTGAGTTTGTGTTATGTGGAATTTGAAAACCATTAGAGTTAAACGAGTATTAAAAACGGGGAATCTTTTAATATCTCTGTTTACTTAATGTGTGTTTGTGAAAATAATTTAAGTTAAATGAGTATTAAGAATGGGGAATCTCTTAATGTCTTGTTTACTTAATTTTTGTTTTGAAAATCGTTTTAGCTAAATGAGTATTAAGAATGGGGAATCTCGTAATGTCTTGTTTACTTAATGTTTGTTTTGGAAAATCGTTTAAGTTAAAAGAGTATTAAGAATGGGGAATCTCTTAATATTTCTATTTGCTTAATGTTTGTTGTGAAAATCGTTTAAGTTAAATGAGTATTAAAAATGGGGAATCTTTTAATATCTGCATTTGCTTAACGATTGTCGTGGATAGAGTCAGGGTATATTCAGGTATTTCATAGTGATAGTGGTAACTGAGATGATGCCATGTGATTTGTTGGTTCATCTCATCCATGGGCCACAAGATGATTCCATGTGATTTGTTGGTTCATCTTGTCCATGGGCCACGAGATGATTCCATGTGATTTGTTGGTTCATCTTATCCTTGCGGGGATTGTCGCGTCAAGGTGATTCCATGTGATTTGTTGGTTCATCTTGTTTGTGTGGGGATTGTCGCGTCAAGGTGATTCCATGTGATTTGTTGGTTCATCTTGTCTGTGTGGGGATTGTCGCGTCAAGTTGATTCCATGTGATTTGTTGGTTCATCTTGTCTGTGTGGGGATTGTCGCGTCAAGATGATTCCATGTGATTTGTTGGTTCATCTTGTTTGTGTAGAGATTGTTGCGTCGAGATGATTCCATGTGATTTGTTGGTTCATCTTGTCCGTGTGGTTATTGCGTTGTAACTGTTAAGCGTTATGTTTTGAAATTGTGTGTAAGTGTGTTTGATTCAAGTTTATGATTGAGTGTTTAAACTTGAGATGTCATTGTGATTGTGTTGATTTTGCTAAGAGTTATGTTATGGAATTGTGTGATAGTGTGTTTGATTGCAAAACTATTTCGAAACTTAAGTTGTCGTGGTAATTGTGTTATAATTGCCAAGTGTGGATGTTTTGGAATTATGTGTAAGTGTGATTGATTGCAAAACCATTTCAAAACTCAAGATGTCGTAGTGATTGCGCTATAATTGTTAAGTATGATTGTTTGGATTTGTGTGTAAGTGTTGATTGGCTTCGATACCCTTTAAAAAGCTGAAAATGCTGAATTTTGCTGTTTTTCTGCTGCTGTATGCTGTGTATTCGAATACAGGAAGCTGTATTCGAATACAGTCATCTTGTTTTTGCCACTGACTTACTGTGTAGTCGAATACAAATTGCTGTAGTCGAATACAAACATGCTGTTTTGCTACTGACTTGTTGTGTAGTCGAATACAGACTGTTGTATTCGAATACAAACATGTTGTTTTTTTTGCTGAATGCTGAAATAGCCTTGTATTCGAATACAGAGATGCTGTATTCGAATACAACAATGATGTTTTGTTAAAAACTTCAATTTTCAACTTTGTTTATGCATGTTTAGCATATGTAAACCCTTTTAAGGTGCATGCTAAGTGGAAAGGTTATTTGTGCATTTAAAAACTTAAATGTTATGTGTTAACTGTTAATTTCGGTTGGTGACCCTTTACAACTATTGTGAAAATTTGGGCTTTGCCCTTAGATGAGAGACAGGACGATCCTACCGGTTTATACCCTGTGGATGGGAATGTAGATGGGAATGCATGACTGGAGCTATGTTAGGAGGATCTTATAGGGCGCGTGGAGATCACTCAGGGTGTATAGCTATAGTTTTTTGTAGAATGATCAGATTAGGATGACATAGATGGAACGAGTGTATTTCTTTTGGATTACGTTATTTTGAACTGGAAAACTGTACCTTTACTAATATTGTCAGTATGACATCTTATTTGAATGGGTTCCATGTACCATTTGTTGTTGTGTAAATACTTTGGATTTATATTTCAAGAGAACTATTCCGCTGCGTATCAATTATATTGACTTAAACATTTATCCAAAGGTGTTACCTTATTTATTTCTCTGTTTTATTTTAATTTGTTTTGGAAAAAAAAATACACCCTCGCTTTGAAAATCGGGGTGTTACATTGTGGTATCAGAGCTTTGGTTTGGTTTTCTTTGGGGGCTGTGGAACCTTTGGTTATAGATTGTAAGTCAACCTTTAGGTTGTGAGTCGTTATCTGATCATGCATCGAGGTAATTGGTATAAGTTGTCAGATCAGGGGTAGTTATTATGTGTTGATATATTCGAAACTTAGTTTTGGAATTATTCGAAGTGGTGTTAACACTTCTTCCTGATGTTAGTTTTTCGGAAACACTACCTCCTAGAGGGAACGACGTTGCAATGATGAACGTTAGTAGGGATGATCAAATGGTTGGAGCTACAAATAACATGGAGATTTTGTTGTTGCACGAACTGCTGCAAAGACTCTGCGGGATCTGGAGAAGAGGAAAAGAGGGATATGTGCTATTAAGTCAAGAGGATTGAAAGATTTTTGTCGTTACCATCCTCCAATGTTCAAGGGTGATGAGAACTCAGGAAAAAGCTTATTAGTGAATTCAAGGAATGGAAATGATCTTCGAGATAACGAATTGTCCAGCAAACCTGAAGCAAATCATGATGGCATGAAATTTATAAAATGGTTCCAAGGACACAGAAGCTATGTGTTGGTGTAAACTCGAAGATGATGAGTATGCATGGATTAACATTAGACTAATAAGGGATTTCAAGTAAAGATCTAAGTTGAGGACTCTTGTTAAGAAAAGTATTAGATGTTTTCCTGGTAGATTTGAGGATGAAACTGGATGAAGTTTGACAACTGTCAAGGAGATGTGAACATCATGGAATTGTTGAGAAGATAAGGCTTCCATTTGGAATAACATTTGGTGCTTAGGTGTCAATGAAAGAGACTGGAATTAAAGTTAAGGGAGCGTTGCACCTTAGGAGTAAATACACCCTTGGTTAGATAAAATACGCTTTGAGGAACATTCGATACCTTGAGGGATAAAGTCGAGCATTCGAGTTACACTAGATTAGCAACTTGGATTATTAAGTATGGATAGGGATATTGGATGAATCTATAAACACGTAATTGTGAATGTTGAGCGATGTTCAGAAAAACATAATTAGTTAAGCCTTGATGTATTGAACTCTATGTTACCATTAAGTGGAATTTGAAGTATCGAGTATGAGAATACTTGAGATTACGGTAATATAAGTTTGAGAGTCTATAAAAGGATGGAAATTACTAAGAGGACGTTAATATTTTGATAGGTTGGAAGGATTATTTGAGATTTGATTTTGGGCCCTAAGATGGTTGATTTTATTAGTTGATGATTTAATATCCACAAAGTTGGATGGAGGACAGGTAATGCTTAAAACATTCAAAATCAAAGGAGTTGAGGCAGGCAAGTGATAAATGATTCATGTTAAGGATGGAAGTGTTTGGAGATTTTGAAGATCAAATTTGAGAATCCTATTTAAATGATAGAAAGTGAAAAAGAAGAGATGGAATGAATGATTTGTGATTTAGTTGTTGGTCTTGGGAAATCAAGCGCTGAGGTTGAAAATGAGTGTTGTAGTGACTAGATGAACAATGAAAGGTATGTGGGTCTTTGAGACATTTTACTGCAAAATTTTGGACGATGAAGTTATAGATAATTATTTCTTAGGAAATGCTTATGGGGAATGTGTGAGAAATAATTCTTTAGGACGTTCGATTGTTAGAATTCTTTCAGTTTGTATCTCGGTGAAGGTTGTGAAGGAATAAGAATTCAGCAAGTGAAACAAATATTGGAAAATGTGCCAAGAAATTTGTTGGAGCAGCACATAGAGATGTAGCTTATGACAATTAAAGATTCAGGAAAGGAATTATCTCACCTATAATTCAGACATTATTATTATAAAGGTATGCCAAGATATAAAGACGTTACTTGAGTGCATGTCATAGGGATTGTTATTGTGTTCGTCAGTCAAAGGAGTTAAATGTTTGTTTGATAGGAAACAATTGAACATGAAATGGAAAAGTTTGGTGGGAATTAGTAAGCCTTCATTTATTGGAATCACTATAATGAAGATGTATCAAGGTTCGAGGTAGAAATTTAAGGTTTGTATAAATGGAAAAGTGATGGAGTGAATACTATGCGGTTGACCTGTCATAATGAAAGGATAATCATCAAGTTGAAAATGAAGGACACAGCGAAATTAAGAAGTATCAGAATGAATGTTGGCAGTAGAGGTAGGAGGATTATTTTCGAGTTTGTGCATAATTGCGAAGTATGTAAGAAATTTTCTAGTGAAGCGTGAATTTGAGGTGTTAGGCATGAGACAAATGTAGACCTTGATCTGTGAATTAAATTCAAGTTGGATCTTAATGGAAAACATGACTCTTGAAATGAAGTACTAAACTAAAAGGAAGTTTGTGTGTCCCAAGTGGTATAGTCTTTGGCATGATTTCGAAAATATTTGAGGAAGCATTGATCACCAAGCATATGTGGGGATGGAATTATTAAATTTATAATTGGAATACCATACTGAGAAGAACACTACAGTTGACGTAGTTGTACGACTTAAGAAAAATCGAGGATTTGTGGACAAGGGAGAAATTTAGGAGTTCTCAGATGTAGTGATTGTTCTGTGCTCCGTGTGTTGGGGTCATTCTAAGTGTTTCAGTTTGGTACCAAATGGATGTTTCGTACCAAGTGGATGCAAATGAGACTACATGACATAGGTATGGGATATTTTACTTCGTCGACAGGATCAAAGTTATAGGAAAATAAGGGAAACTCAATGGACTTTGAGAAGATTGTTGACTGCTTGCACATTAAGATAACCTCAGTTGTAAGTTGCAAGGAGCGCTATTACAGTTTCGTTAAGATAGTCTAAGCCACTATCATGGTTGTTGGTTATTTATTGACAAATTAAGGGACTGATCATCCTTAATCTCTTGTCGATAGTAGACAAAACCATGTTGAATGGAACGGACGAGCCTTACCGACTATGAATGGGTGCAGAGTTATTAAGCACCCTATGAAAAGGGGTAGGCAACACTTTCTTCGAGAAGGCCGGGTGAAACAAGTTGTGCCTTGTATGTTGAATATGAGTACAAACCTAGGGTGGATTGTTACTCGTACTTTAAGTTTTGAGGACGAAACTAATTTTAGGGGGGTAGTAATGTAAGACCCGTAGTTTTTCAATCCTAAATTATACAATTTTAGGGTATTTTGGGTGGAATTTCATAGGCTATTAGCCCAATTTTTGGTATGAAGTGAGTTAAATGCCAAAAATATATTTTTAGAAATTGGATTAAAATTATTTGTTGGAAAATAATTTATTTAGATTATGAAGAATAAAATTTTGGACTGTTAGTTAAAAATATCACTCGTTGCTGAAAATCTATCTTTCAATTGAGTTGCGAGGAGAACAGATATTTTATTAAATTAGATGAATGAAGTGAGGTGTGTAAGAGATGGTAGATATTCGTTTGAGTTTGGTTTTAAATATAATATAAATGTATATATATATATATATATATATATTATAAGTATATATATATATATTAATACAAGTTATATCTATATATATATATATATATATATATATATATATATATATATATGTGTGTGTGTGTGTGTGTGTGTGTGGTTAGAAAGGAAAAGAGGAAAAGAAAAGAAATAGAGGAAGCACAATCGCTCCCCTCCTCGCAAACGCATCATCCTTCTTCCGCCATTCTTCTTGTTTTTCTTTCTTTTTCTTCCTTTGAGTTCGAAATTTGAAACCCAAGGCTACTGGGTGAGAAAGATCACGTTTCCAGTTTCTTCCTTTCTCCCAGATTCGAAAACGGTATTAGGGATTTCAAAACCGTCAAACACAAACCTCCCCGTTTCATCTAGATCTAAGCTTCGTTTCACGAAGAGATAGAGGGGAAAGTTGCTCACTACCACGCTACGGTGCTAGGGAACCAACTTTGGAAGCGGCGTTGCGAGCGAAGATTTTACCGAATTTACTCGCGGTACCGTAATCGCACGTTAAAGCTAACGTGAAGGTAAGGGCTCCTTCCAAACTTTTAGTTTGCATTTAGGGACTTATCTGTGGTTGTGTGGAAAAGAATTTGTTAGGGTTGGAGTGTTGATTTGGGGAAAATGAATTTAATGCTTTATGGGTGAAATTCTAATGTGGGGTTTTGGTGATATTGATGGATGTTTCGCAGAAAATGAATTTAACTCATTTATGTATGATTTTGAGTAAATGAAATTTGTTGTGTTTAAGTGATGGGTTGTATTGATCTGTGTCGTCGTATTCGACGTGTTCATAATTAATACTTATGAAATTTGAGATGTGTTTGGTTGGATTTTGTGAAGAAATGAATTGATGTGTTTTGATGTGGATTGATAATATGTTTGACTTTGTGTTATGAGGAATTTGAAAACCATTAGAGTTAAACGAGTATTAAAAACGGGGAATGTTTTAATATCTCTGTTTACTTAATGTGTGTTTGTGAAAATCGTTTAAGTTAAATGAGTATTAAGAATGGGGAATCTCTTAATGTCTAGTTTACTTAATTTTTGTTTTGAAAATCATTTTAGCTAAATGAGTATTAAGAATGGGGAATCTCTTAATGTCTTGTTTACTTAATGTTTGTTTTGGAAAATCTTTTAAGTTAAAAGAGTATTAAGAATGGGGAATCTCTTAATATTTCTATTTGCTTAATGTTTGTTGTGAAAATCGTTTAAGTTAAATGAGTATTAAAAATTGGGAATCTTTTAATATCTGCATTTGCTTAACGATTGTCGTGGATAGAGTCAGGGTATACTCAGGTATTTCATAGTGATAATGGTAACTAAGATGATGCCATGTGATTTGTTGGTTCATCTCATCCATGGGCCATAAGATGATTCCATGTGATTTGTTGGTTCATCTTGTCCATGGGCCACGAGATGATTCCATGTGATTTGTTGGTTCATCTTATCCTTGCGGGGATTGTCGCGTCAAGGTGATTCCATGTGATTTGTTGGTTCATCTTGTCTGTGTGGGGATTGTCGCGTCAAGGTGATTCCATGTGATTTGTTGGTTCATCTTGTCTGTGTGGGGATTGTCGCGTCAAGGTGATTCCATGTGATTTGTTGGTTCATCTTGTCTGTGTGGGGATTGTCGCGTCAAGTTTATTCCATGTGATTTGTTGGTTCATCTTGTCTGTGTGGGGATTGTCGCGTCAAGATGATTCCATGTGATTTGTTGGTTCATCATGTCCGTGTAGAGATTGTCGCGTCGAGATGATTCCCTATGATTTGTTGGTTCATCTTGTCCGTGTGGTTATTGCGTATTAACTGTTAAGCGTTATGTTTTGAAATTGTGTGTAAGTGTGTTTGATTCAAGTTTATGATTGAGTGTTTAAACTTGAGATGTCATTGTGATTGTGTTGATTTTGCTAAGAGTTATGTTATGGAATTGTGTGATAGTGTGTTAGATTGCAAAACCATTTCGAAACTTAAGTTGTCGTGGTAATTGTGTTATAATTGCCAAGTGTGGATGTTTTGGAATTATGTGTAAGTGTGATTGATTGCAAAACTATTTCAAAACTCAAGATGTCGTAGTGATTGCGCTATAATTAAGTATGATTGTCTGGATTTGTGTGTAAGTGTTGATTGGTTTCGATACCCTTTATAAAGCTGAAAAATGATGAATTTTGTTGTTTTTCTGCTGCTGTCTGTTGTGTATTCGAATACAGGAAGCTGTATTCGAATGCAGACATTCTGTTTTTGCCACTGACTTACTGTGTAGTCGAATACAAACTGCTGTAGTCGAATACAGACATGTTGTTTTGCTACTGACTTGTTGTGTAGTCGAATACAGACTGTTGTATTCGAATACAGACATGTTGTTTTTGTTGTTGAATGCTGAAACAGCCTTGTATTCGAATACAGAGATGCTGTATTCGAATACAACAATGATGTTTTGTTAAAAACTTCAATTTTCAACTTTGTTTATGCATGTTTAGCATATGGAAACCCTTTTGAGGTGCATGCTAAGTGGAAAGGTTATTTGTGCATTTAAAAACTTAAATGTTATGTGTTAACTGTTAATTTCGGTTGGTGACCCTTTACAACTATTGTGGAAATTTGGGCTTTGCCCTCAGATGAGAGACAGGACGATCCTACCGGTTCATACCCTGTGGATGGGAATGTAGATGGGAATGCATGACTGGAGCTATGTTAGGAGGATCTTACGGGGTGCGTGGAGATCACTCAGGGTGTATAGCTATAGTTTTTTGTAGAATGATCAGATTAGGATGTCATCGAGGGAACGGATGTCTTTCTTTTGGATTACGTTATTTTGAACTGGAAAACTGTATCTTTACTAATATTGTCAGTATGACATCTTATTTGAATGGGTTCCATGTACCATTTGTTGTTGTGTAAATACTTTGGATTTATATTTCAAGAGAATTATTCCGCTGCATATCAATTATATTGACTTAAAAAAAAATACACCCTCGCTTTGAAAATCTGGGTGTTACAGTCAGCCAATTAACCCTAACACCTCCAAGTTTGTAAGTTATATTCGGGTTGTTATTCGTTAGAATATCCCCATTACAATTGATGATTGGAGAGATAAGGCGTTGATGGATGCGAAAGATATATTGTGGAATGATATACAAGTAACTTTTTTGATCCACTCTTTTGTCATTTATAATTTTTTCAATTGAAATACTTTACTCAAAACTATATCTATATTTCGCTTACATACTGATTTTGTTCTTGATGAGGTGAGAAAGAATTACGTCTTCAGAGTGTCGGGAAAATACACCGGGGTTTTAGATCTCACCTCTTAAGTTTCTATCTAAAAGACCGTGAAGGAAATATGAATGTTGAAGCTCCAAGAAAATATAAACATTATATATCAAATGAAGATTGGAGTGCATTTGTAGCAAAACATTCGGACCCCGCGTTTGTGGTAAGTGATTAATTTATTAGCATTTGTGTTTTATTATTCATATTCATAGCATATTTTAAATTTTTACACAATTGTTATTTTTTTATATAGAATATAAGTAAGGCAAATCACGAGAGGGAAAAAAATCTGATGCACCCATACAAAAAATCACGTATGGGATATGCACCTAGAGCAAAAACTTATAAGTAATTAAATATCACTTTTATATAATGAAGGAATTTGTATTATAAACTATAGTTTCTAACTAATATTTTATTTATGATCTTAACGAATAGCAACAAGACACCCAATCCGATCAACCGTTGGGTCGTCATATCTTGTGGAAGAAAGCTCGTGTAAATAAGGATAGAGTGGTTGATAACGAAAATGTTCAAAAAGTAATAGAACTTTGTGTAAGTATATTACCACTTTAATATTTTTTAATATTGTATTTTAAAAATGATATTGAACTTATCTTTTTAATCCTACGTGTATTTTAGGAGAATCTCGAACAAATTTGGAAAATCAAGAGGACAACAAAGCTAGTTGCAAGGACATTCTCGGTAAAGTATTTAATGTTCCTGAATATTTCGATCGCGTGAGGGGGAAATGATTTGGCATAACTCCTAAAAGCTATTTTTCACAAGAGAAGCGCCAAAATCCATCTAATGAGAAAGTATTAGAGAAGCTCAAACTCCTATCAGAGCAAGTGGTACTCTTGGTGAAGACAAAAAAAGACAAGCAACTCCCGGATCAACTCCAACGTGAAATACAAATGGAGAGTGAAAACGCGTGTTGCAACATTGGTCTCAAAAATCTTCCCGAGGTAATTAATTACTTACGTATGTAATTACTTATGTATTAACCATACTTAGGTATATTAACCATTGATTTAGGGTGTCACTCCTTGCGTGCTGTACTTATCCTCCCCTACTCATCGCAAGGTTGGAAAAGGAACATTGTACAATACTTCGGGAGATGTAGTGCACAAACACCGATCCATGTGGGCTATGTCAAAATATCACCTGTTATTGCTTTGGAACCAAATGCACCATTGCCCATACCGGACAACGATGCAGATATGAAGTTTTTGGGCGAAGCAGTTGGTAGTTACGTGGCATGGCCACACATATTGTTGCCCTTGATAAGATATGTTTAATTAATTGAAATGTATGTTTAATTGATATGTATATTTAATTGCTGATTTTTTTTCCGCTGCTAACTTTAATTTCACATTTATATTTAGATTCTGAAAAAGCCTAAAGGGAATGATAAGAAGATTCCCATAAACGAGTCAATTACATTGCCAGAAAAGGTTTGTCACATTTATTCTATAAGGTTTGTCATTTTTTCAGATTCAATAAACTAACATTTAACCTCATTTTTTCAGATTCAATCAAATAAACCACCCGCAGAGCAAAATAAAGCCGACAAACCTCAAAAATTGGAGGGTAATAAAGCTGGAAAACTTTAAAAGCTGGAGGGTAATAAAGCTTCCAAAGTTGTTGCTAAAAATCTGGATTGGGGAAAATCAGTTGCTGCTGCTCCTAAAATAAGTCAGCCATGCCTTGCTAAATATGGCTCATGTCTTGACATACAAGTAAAAAGGAATATGGGCAGCAACGAGGATTCACACATCATAAGCATGAATAAAGCTATATTCGGAGATGAGTATGAAGAACTACTTGAAAAAGAGCACATATACGAACTTCTCAATCATAAGGAGCAGACTGCTACTGTCATCAGCTTATACATTAGGTAAAAATTACTTTTAATTGAATTTATTGGTAATTAATTAAATTTATTGGTAATTAATCTAATTTGAAATTTTCATTGAAGGTTTTTGTGTGAGAAGTTGGTGTGCACGCGCAGATTGTCAAATAGATATTCATTCTTGTCTCCGCATAAGCTTTCAATGTGTAAACTCGATCAAGTGAATGTAAAGAAATACATTGTAGATATCTTATTAGGAAATATAGAGAAGGATAAGTTGTTCTTTGCACCATATAATTTAGCGTACGTAATTATATATTATTTATTTATATCTTTTTTAATTTATGAGATCTTAATTTATTAGTTCTGTAAACAAAATTGCCAACTAAATTTTTGTTGTTGTAGGGCACATTGGATGCTATTTGCAATCAATGCGACCTCTGAAGTTATATACTATTTAGATCCCTTGCACGACAATTACAACAATCACTCCAATATAAAGACTATGTTCAACACCTAAGTAATATTCATTTATTTCTTACATATATAAATAAATAATGTGTTTGTTAATGCTATAATAATCATATTTATTTATTCGATAGTACTTTACAAGTTTTTCGAGCTCAAACAAGTGCTACAGTGTCGAAGCAAAAGTCTAATAACATCATATGGATTCCAATAAAGGTTTGAAATATATGCCTTTGAAATTTCATTTACAATCAATGCACAAATATTTTATAGACTTATATTTTTATTTTATAGTGCCATCGTCAAACTAACAACATCGACTGTGGGTACTATGTATTGCGATTCATGAAGGAGATTGTTGATAAAAATCAAATTGTTATCCCAAAAACGGTACGGTATTTTCATTATTTGATTTTCATATATAAATTATATATATATATATATATATATATATATATATATATTTGATTCTAACTTATTTATGTTCAATTTTTATATTGCACAATACTTTGAAAATTCTAGTGCAACATACTCTGAGAAAGATCTAATTGAATTAAAGGAAGACTGGTGTTAGTATGTGCTTGAAATGAAAATTATTTGATTTGTTGGGAAATAGCATTCTGCAAGGGATCTGAATATATGTTAGCTAGTTTTGTTCTGTGTAATTCTGTTAGTTATATGTATATGAATAGGGCACAATATCTAAATATGTATATGAATATGTGTTGTTGTACAATATCTGAATATGTATATGTAGTTATATGAATATGTGTTGTTGTGCAATATCTGAATATGTATATGAATATAGTTATATTGTTGTGTAAAGTTATAAAGTTAAGTTATATAGTTATGTTTTTGTATACTAATTGTGAAATGATTGTGTGAACTGATTTTGGATGAAAATGATTATGGAAAAAAAAAATTAAAAGATAGCACTTTCTAAAAAACTGCCATAAAAAACTAAAAAACGCTTTTTAAAAATTTCATTTACAACGTTTTTAAATAAAACCAAAATAAGAATGCACCTTTTACAACACTTTTTCAAATAAGCGCCATAAAAGGTGCATACTAATGCATATTTTCAATTAACCTTTTACAGCGCTTTTTCAAATAAGCGCTGTAAAAGGTGCATAATAATGCATATATTGAGTGCACCTTTTTACAGCGCTCTTTTCAATAAACGCTGTAAAAGGTGCATAATAATGCATATATTGAATACACCTTTTACAACGTTGTTTCAAATAAGCGCTGTAAAAGGTGCATAACAAACGCGCAATATATCTACATTTTTTATAGCGCTTTTTTATTTTAAAAAGTGTTGTTGTATCTTTTTACAGCGCTCAATTCTAAAACGTTTTTCTTTTGTTGAAAAACGCTATAAATGGCTTTAAAAAAATCCTGTAAAATCCTATTTTTCACGTAGTAACAAGTCACATTTGATGTTGGTGAATGATAGAAAGAAGAAGATATTCTCTTTGTGATTTAACGATCAAATATTAAAATGTTCTTTATTTGATAGGATTTGATATTGTTGTTGTTGTTGGAAATGAAGATGTGGATTTATTAGAAGATTTGAGTTATGGATTTGATTCATGTATGAGTTTTCTTGAAATTGATAATAATTTCTTTAAAATTTTATTTAAAGATGATGATAAATTTTCTTAATTTCTTTAAAAATAATAATATTATTGATATTTTAAAATATAAATCATTAAATCATTATTCAAAATTAAATAAATAATTAAATTAAAAAATAAATAAATAAATAACTGCCAAAATTTAGTTAAGCGACGAATGAAATATTTTACCAATAATTTATATTTCATTATAAATTTAAGGTTCACCTAGTCTAATGACATTTTTTTTATTTATTATATATCTACCTCAATTCTAACTCATCAAAGTCTTTTCAGCTATTTTATTCTTTTCTCATTTAGTCTTGATCATTTAATTTTATTTTGATATCTTATTTAAATAAACTCAATTACAATAACTTAATAAATGATTTTTCATTTTAAAAAGTCTAAAAATAATATTGTAGTTTAATTAATATTATTATTAACGTCAAAAAGCCTCATTTTGAAATTCCTCTTATTTGGCTTGAATTCGTTTTGCGATACTTGGGATGTTAGAAGTACGTCGGTGCTAATAAATTCTGTCTATTGTTACGTGTGTTTCCAGGGATGACTGTGTGGGTGCATTATGCGCTGCATCATCCCTTTATGCCGATGTCCCTGTGTTGGTTCATTGCCTTGTCTTTGTCTGGGTTCCACAAGTCTGGGTAGGTGAAGAGAAATTGTCCAAGTGGAGCAGTATCTGAAAAAGACTCTGAGACAAGTGTTGGCAATGTCTCCCTTGTTTTGGGAGATGATGGTGATCTCATCTAGAAGATAAAGTTTGTCCTTATGATATTTCTGCTATACCATGAAAAAGGACAAGTTATTGCTAGCGGATTCAGAACAGCACACGGGCATTGGTTGGCATTGATGCAAGGTGTGTGGTGATGTGTCGATGGCTGAAGAACTTCCTGGAAGCCAACATGAGAGTTGCACCATAAATTTCAGCTAGGTTTCGACATGAGAAAATTCTTGGAATGGTCTAGTTCCAAGTGGACAAAATTCTTGGGATGTTTAGTTCCAAGTGAAGTGTACTTTTTATGGTGGAGTATGATTGTCGGTAAGACAATGGAAGGGTTGATTACAAGTCCCACATCCTTTAGTGTGGGAGAATAAGGAGAAGGCCAAGGCTATAATATATTGGGCTTTGGTCATTTGTTTTCAAATGCACCAGTCAGCAATAGCACTTTAAGCTTGTATCTGACTTAGTTTAAAGTGCTATTGCTGACTGGTTCACAGTATCACCTTACCACTAACAATACCAAGGATAATTCTTTTCTGATGTGGAAGTTCAAACAAAGCTGCAACCGTAGAGCATACTAAGAAAAATTATCCCACCGAACCTCCGAACCTAGAGCTCTGATACCAATTGTTGGGAAAAATAGCATAAGTTCAAAAGAATTAAGACACAATCACAACACAAGAATATAACGTGGAAACTCTAAAACTGGAGAAAAAACAACGACCGCTGCCTAAACCGACAACCAGAGAATTAACACTATGTGAAAATTGTTACAACACATAGACTTCTCTCACTCACACCCAACATTCCAATACAACCACACTCTTACAAAGCAAATATTTAAACTAAGTCAGATACAAGCTTAAAGTGCTATTGCTGACTGGTGAATTTGAAAACAAAGGACCAAAGCCCAATATATAGCCTTGGCCTTCTCCTTATTCTCCCACACTAAAGGATGTGGGACTTGCAATCAACCCCAACACATTTGAAGTGAACTTCCCTATTGCATACACTACCCTAGTTCAAATTAAACACACAACTTTTCGTCGCTCAAGCAGATTCACCAACAAAAACCAGAACCATTAAATGAAAATTCAAACGATGCCTTCACCTTATACCAGTATGTTCAAAGTTTTTCTCCTCATGACATAAGGCAACCAAATTTGAGCATTGTCACAACCATAGTAAACATAAATTCTAATGCTAATTATTCACTTTTTCTATTAAACACTGATGAATTTATTACTAATGAAAATTTACAACTAAGAGTCTAAGATATATAGCTATAAATATATATATATATATATATATATATATATATATATATATATATATCATATGTAAAATGAAAAAAGACTCGAAGATTCCATCCCGGAAAATGCTAGGAGGTGTTCGGAAATGGTTGAAGTAGTTGAATAGGAGGATGAAAGGACACTTTGATATGAAAATTTGACAGAAAAGAAAAGAGTACTTGAAAAGGAAATGAGACAGTGGGAAGCCTGGCAAATGTGCTACCATCATTGTTTTAGAATCCTTTCTTTACTTTACTGGTAGCAACGGAGTTGGATTGTTTCTGTCTAACTGGTTCTTCCCATGTTTCATCATATCCTGTTTCATCTTCCACCCATTCTTCTCTCACCATATAGTGTTGTTGATAGTATCTGAATGCCACAAACAGCACGAACACTGCATTTTAACAAACCATCACACATTAATTAATAGTACTAGTAGATATATGTGTGTTCAATTAAGCATTATCATTTGAAGTCGCAGCATAGATTTACTTACCTGCCCAACTTCGAGCAACAACCGATGAAAAATTCCATACAAGACCGAAGATGCCAAGAGCCACGGCTTTTTTGTGAGTGCATGAATCCCATGCATCTTGGAATCGTCGAATCCAAAATTTTGCTTCATCACATCAACAAGATTAAAGGTAACATTTATTAGATTTATCATAATAATAAATTAAGTAGTACTGAGGATTTTATACATATACACAAACTTTGAAGTTAGACTTCTACTAGGGGATGATCATAAAAACAAGATACAAACATATACTTAGTGTTGAGACTTGAGTCTCACTAGGATGAGATATTAAAAATCTCGTTTTATAAATTGATTTTGTAGATTGATTTTATAGAATTGAATTGATTAATCAGCCAAAATTGTAAGACTTTATTCGTTCCAAACTTTAATTGATAGATATTTATACAAAAATATCCTTAGTTCATTCTTTCCAACTACAATATAAATAATATACTAATCAGATTAAAGTTATATCACTTTTGTTTTGACGAATATATATATATATATATATATATATATATATATATATCATAAATACTCAATAATTTGAAATAAAACTAAAATACCACAACAGTTTCTCATTTATTCATTGAATGTCCGAAAATATCACGAATATGAAAAAATTTCAATTAGTTTAGAGTTAGTTTGTTCTAATGACCACAAAGATGTTAGAATAAACTTGGAACATTAAAGTGTTGATAACTTGATATGTATTTTGTTTGTAACATTTAGTGCAAGCATGTTGTTGTTGACTGTAACCATGATTTAATCGGCACAGGTGCGTGTTCTAGTACATTATAGCAGCGGGCAGATGGCTTTTTGGAACTTAGACATGATATTGTTTTGTTTTGTTGTTGAGTATGGTGGTGGCTAATTGCATAATTTGCATTGTATATTTTGTATTACTTTTAAAGGAGTTGAAATCAAGTTTAAAAGTGTAAAATTGATTCAGATATATTTGAATGTTTTTTAAAAGTGTAAAGTTTATTTATATATTTAATTTTATATCAATTTATTAGAAATAAACGTAATCAAAATCGTACCTAAATGTATTTTGGGGGTTGGTGCTCTGCACTTGGGGTAAAGAATTTGGGCATATCTCGTAACAATTTTCTTGTTGACTATAAGAAAACTTTGTTTGGCTTTTAAAAAAAGCAAAAAAAATAAAAATTATTGGCTTTGGGATTGGGACCACCAAGGATGTGTAGAATTATTATGTTGTTATTATTACGATCCAACAATTGTGTTAAGTCCAATTGTCAGAGAAAAAAAAGGAGACCCAGTGTTAGAAATGGGCGCAAAACTGTCAGACAAAAAATAAAAATATTGCATATACACTATTATAATAATCAGTCTTTGTTTTTATATATATAAAAAAAAGATGTTTATAGACCTGCTAGATCTACATTGGTATGCTTCGGAAACAGAAATAGTATTTATATATTAAAAAATGGATTAAATAATTTAAAATATATATATATATATATAATTTCCAATATAAATTTTTTCTTTAATATATTAACATATGTCATCATTTTTCCTATAAAATAAAATCACACAAAAGAGTACTGTACTATTTCTTACTTCATAGCAATGCATGCACGATTATTTAATGTGGGCCCATGGAAGCACCGCAATGTTTACTCTATTTCATCGTTAAAATTTCATTGCTCTCCATTGTTATGTTTTTTTGTCTAGACTGTTCGGTTTGCTCTCCATTTAAATTATATACTACCTCTATCCTTAAATGGAGTATTTGTTTAGTGGTAATGAAATGATAGATCAGGCATTGAATAATGTTAGGAAAAAGTAACATTAAATTCAGAAAATTACCGTATGCAGTTAATTGTGCTGAATAAGAAGAGCAAATCTTTGGTACGATGAAAACTCCAAAGAAGCCTGAGGCAGTTGAGCATAACCATTTATTTGTCAGAGGTAGTCAATCAAATCAATTGAAAGTGAAACAGCAAAAATACAGTAACTGAATACCCAAAGAAAAATAAAAATACTCAAATTAAATATCCACTGTCAAGAAGCAATTGTTGTGCTTGTGCACATCTTCAATTTCTTTTTAAATCTAATCTATAGATATTTAAGCCAAGAAATATAAATTTCTCCTGTATACTTTTTTTTAAAAGACCTGAATTAAAATCCCAAAAATTAACCATTTTACAGAGTCCTCAACCCATATCAGAATGTACCAGACTTTCGTGGACTGTATTGAATTTTGTAAAAACTTACCGAATTTGACCATCTTCCAAATAGTTATGAAACTGCCACATCTAGCCAAAATAAAAAGCAAAACTGCCAACTGCAATTCGTACACACACACGAGTGCCAATATAAGTTTTAAAGTACTGTTGTTCAATTAGAGTCTTATAACTAAACAAAATAAAGTGTTGAGTTAAGAATAGATTATAACCTTCATTGTGGTACCCGGATCTCCAGAGAATAGGGCTTTAAGTTTTGACAATAATTCATTCAAATAAGGTAGAATCAATTTCAACATCCAAATTGCATCTGCTTCCCCTAGTACATAATTTGAGTCTTCAACATCTATGACTCCCCTGATCCAAAAAAATAAGTATAAAAAATATAGAACATAATTGTGTAAGTATCTCTGTCACCAAAATTGATTGGGTCATTTATTATTATTACCTACAAATTAGGGATCTATAGATGAAGATAACTGCAAGATAGACAAGGCCTACATAGGAGATTGCAGAAATAACACTGCAGAAAACAAGGACATACTAGATTCAGTTCTGAAACAGCACAATTATTATTAATAATATATCACAGTAAAATAAACTAAGTTTGGATTTGGAACCTCAAATTAATATCCGTTGCATAAGAAGATGAGACTATAATGAATGTTCCCATCCCAAATACAAATGCTGATCTCGAAACATCCCTCCACATTATTAAATCCACTAAGGAGGAGAGTCATAAAGAATTATTAATTAATGCTATGAATTGAATTGTATTAAATTTTGTAAACACATAATCCTGCAAATAATTATGATGAAAGTCACCTAGACTCTGCAACTTGCTTTGGGTTTGTGGAAAACTACTGCCTTCTTCTTCCTTTGGAACCGAACCTTGAAAATCATTAAGACAGCACGTTTATAAAATAAGACACAGATTAAGCCCAAAAATTAAAGAATGAAAGTGAAGAGTCCTTACTTGAATTGGGCTGGGAGAAATTTTGGTGAATTGTGGAATTCCTTCTGATTGTAGGGGATTGCTTCACTGCAAAAGGGATAGAAACTGGTCTTCGTTCATTTTTGTGATGAAATCTCATGTGAGCATTCACAAACTTTTTTGGTTCATTCACAATAACATTCTTATCTTGTTGATTCACAACATCTTTATCATTTTCTTGTTTCTTCACAACCTTAGATTCATGAATACTAATTTCCTTCACATCAAAGCTCTCAATCTCTTGGACTTGATCAATAACATCATCGGAATCATCATCAACCTGAACCAACAATTCAGGTATGTTTTGAATCACACCGACATTGCTTGATATTTCTTTCTCTTGGCAAACATCTAAATCCTTGCAATTGTCAACATTCTCAGTTTCAATTTTCTCAGACCCATCACCCAATTCATCAACCTCATTCCTTGGTTCATTTTCTGGAACACGATCCAACTGGGATTTGGTCTTCCTCAATTGGATTGAATCAGTATAAGACTCAGAAGCGTTCTTTCTGATTGGATCTGATTTACTCTTCCTCAATTGCCCTGTTTCACTACCCTTGTTTGTATCAGATCTTATCTTTCTTGATTCAATTGGACTCTTCTTGATTCCATCAGAAGAAGAAATGCTCAGCTCCTGTTTACCTCTTGAAATCTGAATTGGGCTCCAAGTTTTTCTCTTTGAAGACCCAATTGAGCTTCTTCTCAATCTAGAGCCAACATTTCCACTTTCTTCTTCTTGTTCAGGTTTTTCTTCTGCTTTGAACACCTTGATTCCACCTTTTACTTCATCACTCTTCATCCTACTCTCCCACACTGACCCTGCAACCACACTGCCTTTAAGTTTAACCCCTTCTCTTATTTTATTCACTTCCATCACCAATTTATCTTGTTTTCATTTTCTCTCTCTACACCTGCCAAATTGGTCATAAGTGGCTAATGGATAAGAGGCTTCAAGCTGAAGCAATGAAGGTTGGTGGGGTGCAACATTGGGATCCCTTTCTAAAGCAAATAGAGAAAGAGAAAGATATTCGAAGATGTAGGAACTAAGAGACATTAGTCGGTACTTTCTTTTTTATTTTATTTCATTTTCTTTATTCTCTCTCTCTCTCTTTTTTAATGATGATCACATGTGGTTAAGAAAAAGCAAAGGTAAATTCAGTGGGGTTAAATGATTAGGGTGTTAAGGATTTCATCAACCCTTTTCAGCATTGATTCCCTAAAATCTCTTATCACTCTCACTGAGGTATCCTAAATGCCAGTTAATTGAGTTTTTTTTTCTTACTCAAAATAATTTACTTAAGCTAGCTGCACATAAATAAATAGTGAAACTAGTACTCTGTCAAAAATAAATAAATACTAGTTCGACTTGTATTCCCTCTGGTTTTATATATGAACAAAAAAAATTATTTCTAGTTCAATTGGTTGTAGGATTGTGATAAGGTGGAAGGCAAAAACTCGTGAATTAACATTGTCTTTTTGTTAATTAGTTAGTTTTGTTATGGTTTTACTCTTTCTGATTATCAAACCTAAGATTTGTTTTAAAATCAATTTTTGAAAGTAATCTTGAGTTTGTGCAAATTAGACACTAAAAATTAATTAATGTAAAGCAAATTGATAGCATAGTGTGCATAGCATGAAATTAATTTTGTACGATAAAAATTATAAATTTATATACTATTATCCAATGGTCTCTATAATGTAACACCTTACTTATATAATTCATTCATATTTGCTTCAATAGTAAAACTTTATGCAACTATGTTTTATTTCAATGTTAAAGAAGAGAAACAATTTTTTAATCTTATCGTCTCTTAGATAAAAAAATTTTAACAAAATCTATAAAATTCAATTTTACTACCTTAAGTTCTTTTGATGAAAAAAAAAATATATTAAATATAAATAAATGTTTTTGGAACTTGTATGGTCAATTCCATTGACTTTAAAATTTATTTTTTAATAAAAAATATTTTTAAATACTTTAGCGTGTTTTTGTAAAGACACATGCATGTCAATGGAACTTGTGTAGTCAATAAGATTGACTTTTGGATTTTTTTTCAAAAAAAGTTTGTCTCTTATTATTTTTTATCTCTTGATTTATGGTTGTGAGGTTGAAGAAAGTCATAAGATAACACACCAAGAATAAAAATATAGAAAAAACAAATTTAGATTAAATGTATAACAATAAAAAAATTATTACATAGATGAGTTTAGTAATAGTTATCACAAACAAGTTGAATATTTATTAGACTCCTTTGATTTGCTCTCATTGGTATTTGCTCTTGTTTTGAATTAGTATATTTTTCTATAACTCAATTCCTGTTTCAAATCATTTACTAACAAAATTCTTCCTAGTCAAAAATTAAATAAATAAAAAGGATTGAATTTTGTTGTTTGATTTTTTGCTCTTAATTCCTGTTTGATTTTTTCTCTCAATTTATAGACTAAAATGATGAATTTTTATATCCATGAGATAAAATTGAGTTATGGATTATTGCTTAATTTTTGCATTGGATTTGCTAAGGTAAATTTAGAAAAAGGGAAGATGCACTTTTTAATTGCTTATATACATGAAAAAATTGTAGTTGTAAGAAAGGTTGAAAACATGGCTGAAAAGATGGAAGAGAGTGCTAATGCTGCAACAACAAAAAAACAAAAAAAGAGGCAACAAGAACTAAAGGGAACCAGAACTAGAGGAAACAGAGGCAACAAGAACAAGAAGCAACTAGAACTAGAGGCAACCAGAATTAGAGACAACCAAAACTAGAGGCAACCAGAGTCAACCATAACCAGGAACCAAGAACAAGGAACCAGAACTAGAGACAACAAGAACAAGAGGTAGAGAACTAGGAACTAGAACCAAAGGCAACAAGGCACCATAGGGAACCAAAACCAGCGGAAACCAGAACTAGAGGCAATAAGGAACCCACAAGGAAACCAGAACCATTGGGAACCTAACCCCCAAGGAAACCAGAACCAGAGGCAACAAGGAACTAGAGGGAACCAAAACTAGAGGCAATTAGAACTAGAGGGAATCAGGAACTAGAGGGAACACAAATAAGAGGCCACTAGAATTAGAGAGAACCATGAACTAAAGGGAACGAGAACTAGAGGCAACTAGAGCTAGAGGGAACAAGAGGCAACCAGAAAACAGAACCAAAAGCAACGCTAGAGACAACTTGAACTAGAGGCAACCAAAACCATAAGCAAAATGAACCTTTTTATGGAAAATGTTAAAATTAAACATATAACTTAATTTTAGAATTGTTAATTGGCCAAATAAAATTGAGATAAATGCCCCTATTTAATTCTTTATCACAAAGATATATGAATAACAATGGTTTTCATATAATCATTATAAAATATAAGGAAATATAAAGACCTAAATCTTGTCCATCAAGATAAATGCGAAAGTAAGTAAAGTGGTAGAGTGATAGCAGATAAACTGTGAAAGTAGAATAACGATTAATGCAAAAGTATGTGAAATGCAAAAGCACATAAAATTTTAAAGAGAAAATGATGCAATGTTTTTTTCATTTTATTTTTTTAATATGCAATGAATGAATAAGCTAAACAAAATATCAATAATTTAAAATTATCTTCTCCATATTTACTACTAGTGTGTAGATCAACAAGAATGTAAATTATCATCTTTTGATTGGTTATCGATGCATATATCGACATGACAGAAAAATGATCGTAGATCGACAAAAATAAAAATGACCATCTTCAAATTTGTTAATAAATGTGTAGATCGACATGAATTATAATTGGCCGTCTTAGGATTGGTTACCGATATGTAGATTAAAAAAAATGAGAATGGTCGTCTTGAAATTGATTATCGATACATAGATTCATAGGAATTAAAATTGATTATCTCCAGGTTGGTTAATGGTGCGTAGATCGACATGAATTAAAATTGACCATCTCTAGATTGGGTACCAATGCATATATAGATCAATAGAATTGAGAATTGATCATATCTAGATAGGTTATTGTAACACCCCGATTTTTAACAACGCGAATGTATTTTTTATTTAAACAAAGAAATAAAACAAAGAAAATACTTTTGGATAAATATTAAGTCGTAACATAACGACAAAGTCAACAAATATTTACAAGCAGCGGAATAATTTTTTGAAATAAAAATCCAAAGTATTCAAACATCAAAATACACCTGGGTTATGAGGCTTATCGATCATAGCTCACACCCCTGGGTTATTCTCGGCAGACCTGTACAAAAGCACTGCCCTAAGAATTTTAACTTTTCCCACGTCACATCAAAAAGTGAAACATGGACCCTCAAAAGAAAAGACATCAAACAGTTTAAACATGGATACAATCTTCCAAAGTGAAATAAATACAATCACAAAAGAAAGACATCTAGTCCTTATACAACCACCTAATCTGATCATGCTACAAAAACTACACAACCCGGGTGATCTCCACGCGCCCCGCAAGATCCTCCTGACACAACTTTAGTCACGTATGACTAACAACTTTTCCATCTCCAGGGTACTAACCAGTAGGATGATCCTGTTTCTCATCTGAGGGCAAAGCCCAGATTTCCACAATAATTGTAAAGTTCACCAACTGAAATTAACAAAGATCACATAGCAAAATTCATATATTTTCAAATGCTCAAAAGAACCTTTCGTCTTAGCATACTCCTCGAAAGAGTTTTCATATGTCGAAAAATGCATAAACAATGTTGAAAAATGAAGTTTTGACAAACTGCATTATCGTAGCCGAATACAATTGAGAAAATGCAGATTTTCAATTCTAAAATGGCTCTGAATCAATCAACACTTCAAAAATTAATATTATCAATTACGAACACATAAGTACATCAAAACTTAATCAACCAAACTTCACACCTCTAAGCAATTACGACAAATCACAACAACAACTGAATACATATATACAATCATCATAGTATAACAAACATGACTCGCATGCCAAGCACCCTAATGCAATGCATATATGCCATAATGCATGAATATCCCGAATTCGAACCAAAACCTTCCTCGAAGGGCGTAAATCATAATTGTACAGTCTCTCACAGACCAGTACTAATTACCGAGGTACAATATCTCATGGATCAACATGATTTACTAGCGTGCAGTCTCTCATAGACCAGCACAACATATAAGAGTCCAGTCGCTCACAGACCAGTACAATTTACTAGTTTGCAGTCTCTCACAGACCATCACGATTTTCTAGAGTGCAATCGCTCACAGATCAACATATTTCTAGAGTGCAATCTCTCACAGATCAGCACGACGCGACAATCCCCGCAAGGATAAGATGAACCAACAATTCACATGGCATCATCCCGTGGCCCATCATGGTCACCACTATCACCATGGCCCCATCGCGGTCACCATGTACTATGAAATGCATGAGTATACTCTAACTCTTTTCACCATAATCATTAAGTAAATGCAGCGATTAAAAGATTCTCCATTTTTAATACTCATTTAACACTAATGTTTTTCGAATACAACATAGAGCATACTCAAACATATTTATTCACACCAATTTCAATTTCCACAAACACACATAAATCACATTTCTAAATTCAATCCACACATAAATTGAATTAAATTCTCTTTCCACCAATTCACACATAAATTTTTTTCTCAAAAATTCATAATATTAATTATGAACACATCAATTTCACCAAACATGAGTCACTATAATTTTCAAACATTAATCCCCCATATTCAATCTCCAAAATTTTCAACCATAAATTACCACAACAACATTAATATATCAGAGTTCTCCCCACCGCTAACTCGGTGTCAACGGTCTCGATTCCTTTTCGAGACTCAAGGAGCCAACTACATAAACATGAATATTTATAACAATTTGTTCACAATAAAACTAATCCACACACAACAAAATTCCTAAAATTAAATCTTTCTCACACACCACTTTTAAAATCAAATAATCTATATTATTTACTTAAAACTAAATAAAATAAATATTGTCCAAATTTCACATTCACATACTTGACTATTAAAGCACCGAAACATTTGAGTTAATAAAATACTATAAACCTTTTTCTTTTTAAACTCAATCAAAGAGTAATTAAAAAAGCAACATTTTAAACTCTAACCATTTTTAATTTCAATTTGTCTTTTTGCTCAAACTCTTTAACTTAGTTAAAATTTGAACTTTTTCACAACTTTAACAACTCTAAATTTTTCGTAAAATTTCAACTTCAGTTCAAACCCATTTATTTAAAAATAACTCATTACGTAACTCAAACACATCAAATTTAAATTCCACTAAATTACACATAATCACATTAAATTAATTTTTCACAAAATCACACCTCAAATACATCAAATTTCTTTTCCACAAAATAACAAATAATGTCCTAAATGCGAATTAAAAGTTTGGAAGGAGCCCTTACATCCGTTGTAGCATTAATATCCGATTATGACACCGTGATTAATTACGATAAAATTTAAGTTTGTGACGTCGCTTCAAAAGTTGGCTCACTAGCACCGCAACGTGGAGATGAGCAACGTTCCCTTTTGTCACTTTTCGAATGGAAGCTTAGATCTAGATCTATGGAGAGATGAATGAAAAAGTAATGTTCTGTTAAAAGCTTTGCAACCATGTTACAAGGGATTATGGCACATTAATAGCATGAGCAGTACCGGAATCCATTTCGCAAGCACGAGATACTAAGATGGAAGCACAATTGACAACTACATCTGGCTGGCCAAATACGTTGGAAATGGCTTCAAATCGAATGTCGATTTTCAAATCAACTTAGAAAGCAAGGGAATAAGGAAATGCATACAAGAAAGGGTGAAGAAAAGGAGTGGACTGGTTGGTAAATGCGAGAGAGATCGTAAGAATGAGATTGAGGATGAGTTTCAAAGGATTGTAACAAAAGCTGCTCCTACTGACTTGTGCCTTTCATATATATATATATATATATATATATATATATATATTAAAATAATAATAATATATAATAATAATAATAATAAATATCTAAACAATAAATATCTAGATATTTTTATAAAAAAATTATCATTACGCCTGTCACCTCACATCGCATCACAAATTACTTTTTTAGAAAAATATCTACTCTCGCCGCAATTCTATCGGCAGATGAATTTTTTTGAAAAATGCTGCATCTAAAAAAAAAATCTTCGACAAATGATTCACTGTAATTAAATAAAATTATTCATCGACGAATAATTTTAATCGGGTCTCTAAAAAGAAATTTTTTGGCATTTAACTCACAAAATGCCATAAAATTGACTAAAAAGCCTCAGAAATTCAGCAGAAAATTCCCCAAAATACATAAATTAGAATTTAAAATTAAGGGTCTTACAGTTATTGTTGCATACATCAATATAAATAAAAACACAATTCATAGACTATAAGCAAAATATGGGTCTAGTTTATAATTTTATTAAATAGAAAAATATGTATGTGATACTTGCAATGCAAACGTTAAAACAAAAATGATGAGCAATGTACAACACAAGGTTGTTCAGCATAAGTAAAGTATGAGCGTAAGATGTATGATTTATGCATGTTATGCATTATAGATAAATTCTTGTTCATTTTTAAATTCTTCGATCCTTAAGATCTTATACTCCCCAAGATTCAATGGAGGATTGAAGAAAACTACCGTTTTACATATGATGACTCTTTATATATCTCGTGTGACCATTTTTTCAAGGTGAAGAAAAGTCCATTGTTTAAAATGATTACCCTCCTTTTCTTTCTACACACCCATATATCTTGAGAATATATTGGGTTCCCGTGTATATATTTTTTTCAAATGTCAAAATACTTAAAATATTTGTTAGATTTTAACATATTTCCAATTTCAACATTTGTTATCGTAAAAAAACATTTTAAAATGTTAGAACAATTAACCGTGAAAATGAATTAGTTTAGAAATAAGTGTAATGTACAACACCCAATAGCAACATTGGAAAGTGCAAATTCATTACATTGAGAACAAAAAAAAATTAAGGTAGGGGTTATAATGTAGAGATGAATATGTTTAGCTTTATTTGAAGGGATACAAAACACTACTCATTCTTGTAATTTAGAACTCCTAATTCTTTTCTATTTTTTGTCCCTAACTTTTGTCTGGACCGCTCTTCCAAGTTTACAATCCATCAGTATGCTTTAATTTGGTTTAAGTCGCTTTTTCAGGTTTTCAACCTAGCGAATCCATTTTCCAATCATTTGTTTTCTTGCATTTGAATTTACTAGAAATGGAAACTCATCTCCGTCCATCTATGTTAATATTCGAGCTCCCCTAGAGAAAACATTTTTCACAACATATGGTCCCTCGTATTTAAGGGTTCGGTCACCTTCTTGAAACTCTCGAGGATGAACGTTTTTCTCATACGCTTTTTTTATATAGTTGACCTTGACATAAAGCTATCATCATTTTCTCTTCTATGAGATTCCATTGATCAAAACATGATTGAGTCCATTCTGCCTCTTGTAGTTTTGTTTCCATCAAGACTCTAATCGAGGGAATTTCGACTTCAATAGGAAGTACTGCTTCCATTTCATACACCAATGATAAAGGAGTTGCCCATGTTGAGGTGCCAACGGAGGTTCTATAACCATGTAATTCAATGGGAAGCATTGCATGCTAATCTTTATATGTCTCTACCATCTTTTTTATGATTTTCTTGACATTCTTATTTGTTGCCTCTACAGTCCCATTCATTTTCATAAGATATGGTGAAGAATTATGGTGCTGAATTTTGAAACTATCACACAACTCATTCATCATTTTATTATTCAGATTGATCACGTATTCGTGATAATCTTATTTGGCAAGCCATATCAACAATTCAATGTCCTTTTGATGAATCTAATAACCATGCTCCTCATCGCATTGGCATAAGAAGTGGCTTCAACCCATTTTTTGAAATAATCAATAGCTATTAGGATAATTCAGTGTCCATTTGAAGCCTTAGGCTTAATGAGTTCAATAACATTCATTCCCCACATTGAAAATGACCATGGTGATGTCAAGACATTTAAAGAGGTTGGTAGTACATGTACTTTATCAGCATAAATTTGACATTTATGACATTTCTTCATATAATTAAAGCAATCAGACTCTATGGTCAACCATTAGTAGCCAACCTTTAAGGATTGTGGTGCTGAATTTTAAAACTAACACACAACTCCATCATTTTATTATCAGATTGATCATGTTACCAATGCTAATCTTATTTGGAAAGCCATATCGACAAATCAATGCTCTTTTGATGAATCTGACAACCATGCTCCTCGTCACATTGGCACAAGAAGTGACTTCAACCCATTTTATGAAACAATCAATAGCTACTAGGATAAACCAGTGTCCATTTGAAGCCTTGGGCTCAATGAGTTCAATAATATTCGTTTTCCACATTGAAAATGACCATGGAGACATGAAGACATTCAAAGAGGTTGTTGTTACATGTACTTTATCAACATAAATTTGACAATTATGACATTTCTTCACGTAATTAAAGCATGCCCATTTGCATGTCAACCCTTAAGATTTTTTCTCACCATTGCATGCCCATTTGCATGAGTTCTAAAAGAACCCTCGTGATCCTCTCGAATGATTGTCTCTGCTCTCATTTTATTCACACATCTAAGAAGAACCATATCATGATTCCTCTTATAAAGCACATCACCATTTAAGAATAAGTTCATTGACAGCTTCCTCCAAACCTTCTTGTCACTCCCCATAATATCCAATGGATATTCCTTATTCTTAACATAGGATTTGATATCATAAAACCATGACTTATTCTCAGACTCTTATTCTATTAATAAGCAATATGATGGCTTATACTGTTTTTGAATTTTTATTACTGACATTGTTGAGGCAAAATCCCAAATCAAGTGTTTTGAAGATAAACAAACAAGTTAATTAATCTCCAATCATGATTATGATTGTGTTTTCTATTTAACTTGTGTTTTTGAATGAATTATTCCATATAAGTAATCAAGTACATTGATACATCAACCAATGATCACACCATGACATAAATCAAAGTAAACCATGCCTTAACTAGACTGGATATTTATTACAAGATCATTCTGGGCAAATCAAGATCATTCTGGTTTATAAGATTATTAGTGTGGGAAAATCAAGATCATTATGGTTTATAACAATATCATTCTGGATAATTTGTTTAAAGGACGTGAGTAAAATGAATCATTTCTCAAAGTTTAGATCTTAAGATAAACGAATATCAAGGCTACTCAAAACAATGATCAAGCCCAAATGTGTAGCTCAATACCCAACAAAGAAAAACAACATCAGGAACAATAACCAGGTCAATCTCCAGATTGATGAGCTATGAACAAGTACAACTAGGATAACAAAGATGAAAAGGACATTGCTGCTGCACCTTTTGCAGAAAGCCCAACATGTGTGCAAGGCAAATAATTGACACCAGAAAATTGCTAAATCCTTAGTCACGATGTTCATTCAAAGACGAAACTAAGAACGTTCTGGTTGTAAAGGAATAATGTTTTGGATTAAATAGAACACATGTCTTTTAATTATCATGCTAAACAAATGTCTCAAAAAGATCGGTAATGACTATAACGAGCTTTCTCTAACCTTAGTCATGTCTATAAAAGGAACATCAAGGTGAAGACAATAGCAAGAGTTTTAAGTGCAATCAATTCATCACTAAAATAGTCATACTTTAGCAAACAAAACTCTTCAACCAAGCAAAATATCCAATTCATTTATGCTATATTCATGGATCTATTTATTGAGTTATTGCTGATAATTAATCTCAAATAAGCATTGAGTAGATTCTGATCCTACAATATTCAATCATAATTTCATTTGAAACTCAAGTCTATTTCTTAACATAGTTTGAGTGTATTGT
Organism: Cicer judaicum; assembly: GCA_037974835.1. NCBI lineage: Eukaryota > Viridiplantae > Streptophyta > Magnoliopsida > Fabales > Fabaceae > Cicer > Cicer judaicum. Next base: position 7,128,040 of record JBBPBS010001045.1, on the reverse strand, counting down.
AAAAATCATTTATGTGATTAAAAGGTAACTTGTAAAAATCCTTTCTAGAATGAAAGGTAACTGTAAAGTGAATTAGTGAATGTTGTAACTGATCAAGAAAAATCATGTGAAAGCAATAGCGTTCTTGTAACACCCTGATTTTTAACAGCGCGAGTGTATTTTTTTCTAAAACAAGTTCATAAAATAAAGAAAGAAATACTTTTGGACAAAATGTTTAAGTCGTAACACAACGACAAAAGTCAACAATATTTACAAAAAGCGGAAATAGTTTTTGAGACAAAAATCCAAAGTATTTAAATAGAAAAATACACCAGCGTTATGAGACCTAAGATACATAGCTCATACCCTTGGGGTATTCTCGGCAGACACCTGCATAAAAGCATTACCCCAAGAATCTCTATTTTCTCCATGTCACATGAAAAAGTGGAACATGGACCCATTAAAAGAAAGTCATCAAAAAGTTTGAGCATAGATATAATCTTCCAAAATGAAATAAATAAAATCACAAAAGAAAGACATCTAGTCCTTTGACAACAACTTAATTTGATCATGCTACAAAACTACACAACTCGGGTGATCTCCACGTGCCCCGCAAGATCTCCTCACACAGCTTCGGTCAGGTATGTCTAACTACCTACCCATCTCCAGGGTACTAACCGGTAGGATGATCCTCGTTCTCATCGGAGCGAAAAGCCCAGATTTCTACAATAATTGTAAAGGTCACCAACCGAAATTAACAAATATTTCATAGCAAAATCTTTATATTTTCAAATGCTCAAAAGAACCTTTCGTCTTAGCATACTCCTCGAAAGGGTTTTCATATGTCCAAAAATGCATAAACAATGTTTCAAAAATGAAGTTTTAACAAACTGCACTGTCGTAGCCGAATACAACTGAGAAAATGCAGATTTTCAGTTCTAAAATGGCTCTAAATCAATCAATTCTTCAAACATTAATATTGTCATTTATGAACACATAATTAACACCAAATTAATTTCAACAAATTCACACCTCAATTACACATGGAATATTCATTACATCAATTATGAACACATATGTACATCAAAACTTAATCTACCCAACTTTACACCCCTAAGCAACTACGGCAAATCACAACAACAACAGAATATGTATATTTAATCATCATAGTATAACAAACATGACTCGCGTGCCAAGCACCCTAATGCAATGCGTATATGTCAAAATGCATGAATCGGGAATTCAAATCAAAACCCTCCTCGAAGGGGCGTAAATCATAATTGTACCGCCTATTACAGACCAGTACTAATTAACGAGGTGCCACCTATCACGTGTCAGCACGATTTACTAAAAAGCGTAAATCGTAAACGTACCGCCTATCACAGACCAATACTTTTTACCGAGGTGCCACCTATCATGGGTCAACACGATTTACTAAAAAGCGTAAATTGTAAACGTTCCACCTATTGTAACACCTCGATTTTCAAAGCGAGAGTGCATTTTTTTTTCAAAAGAATTTCGTAAAACCAAGAAATAAATAAGGAAATACCTTTAGATAATTATTTTAGTCATTATAATTCACAAGCAGCGGAATAGTTTTTTGAAATATGAATCCAAAGTATTTACACATCAAAAAGTGGTACATGAAATCCATCGAAAATAACATGTCAATTTGACAATATTAGTACAGGTACAGTCTTCCAATTTAAAATAAACGCAATTCAAAAGAAAGACATTTGTTCCCTCCATGTCAACCTAATCTGATCATTCTACAAATAAAAAAACTATACACCATGAGGGATCTCCACGCGCCCCGTAAGATCCTCCAAACATAGTTCCAGTCAGGCATGACCATCTACATCCCCATCCACAGGGTACGAACCGGTAGGATTGTCCTAGCTCTCATCTGAGGGCAAAGCCCAGATTTCCGCAATAGTTGTAAAGGGTCACCAACTGAAATTAACAATTAACACATAACATTTAAGTTTTTAAATGCATAAAATAACCTTTTAACTTAGCATGCACCTTAAAAGGGTTTCCATATGCTAAACATGCGTAAACAAAGTTGAAAATTGAAGTTTTTAACAAAACATCACTGTTGTATTCGAATACAACATCTCTGTATTCGAATACAAGGCTGTTTTAGTATTCAGCAGCAAAAACAACATGTCTGTATTCGACTACAACAGTCTGTATTCGACTACACAGTAAGTCAGTGGCAAAACAACATGTCTGTATTCGAATATAGCTTGCTGTATTCGAATACACATCAGATAGCAGCAGAAAAACAGCAAAATTCAGTTTTTTAAAGAGTTCGAAATCAAACAACACTTACACACCAATCCAAACAACCACACTTAGCAATTATAGCGCAATCACCACGACATCATGAGTTTCGAAATAGTTTTGCAATCAATCACACTTACAAACAATTCCAAAACATCCACACTTGACAATTATAACACAATTACCACGACATCTCAAGTTCAAACACTCAATCATAAACTTGAATCAAACACGACTCGTGTGCCAAGCACCCTAATGCAATGCGTATATGCCAAAATGCATGGACTTGGAATTCCAAACCAAAACCCTCCTCGAAGGGCCATAAATCATAATTATACCGCCTATCGCAGGCCGAAGTACCAATTACCGAGGTGCCACCTATCACGGGTCTGCACGATTTACTAAAAAGCGTAAACCATAAACGTACTGCCTATCACGGGCCCGTACCGTTTACCGAGGTGCCACCTATCACGGGTCTGCACGATTTACTAAAAAGAAACGTAAATCGTAAATGTACCGCCTATCACAGGCCAAAGTACTTTTTACCGAGGTGCCACCTATCACGGGTCTGCACAATTTACAAAAAACAGTAAATCGTAAATGTACCAACTATCACGGGCCGAAGTACTATTTACCAAGGTGCCACCTATCACGGGTCTTCAAAATTTACAAAAACGTAAATCATAAATGTACCGCTTATCATAGGCCAAAGTACTATTTATCAAGGTGCCACCTATCACGGGTCTGCATGATTTACAAAAAGAATGAAAAAGCATGAGCATACTCTGACTTTATCACGACAATCGTTAAGTAAATGCAGATATTAAAAGATTCCCCATTTTTAATACTCATTTAACTCTAACAATTTTCATGACAATCATTAGGTAAACTTAGCTATTAAGAGATTCCCCTTTCTTAATACTCGTTTAGCTCTAATGGTTTCACGACAAACATTAAGTCAACAAAGATATTAAGAGATTCCCCATTTTTAATACTCATTTAACTTAAATGACTTTCACTGTAAACATTAAGTAAACAAAGAGATTAAGAGATTCCCCATTCTTAATACTCATTTAACTTAAACGGTTTTCACTACAAACATTAAGTAAACAAAGATATTAAAAGATTCCCCATTTTTAATACTCGTTTACTCTAATGGTTTTCATGACAACATTAAGTAAATGTAGACATTAAGAGATTCCCCATTCTTAATACTCGTTTAACTCTAATGGTTTTCAAATTCCACACAAAACAAACTCAAACATATTATCAAATCTAATCCACATTTGACACCAAATCACATCAATTCATTTTTTCACAAAATCCAACCAAACACATCTCAAATTTCATAAGTATTAATTATGAACACGTCGAATACGACAACACAGATCAACACAACCCATCACTCAAACACAACAAATTTCATTTACTTAGAATCATACATAAATGAGTTAAATTCATTTTCCGCGAAACATCCATCAATATCACCAAAACTCCACATTAGAATTTCACTCATAAAGTATTAAATTCATTTTCCCCAAATCAACACTCCAACGCTAACAAATTCTTTTCCATACAACCACAGATAAGTCCCTAAATGCAAACTAAAAGTTTGGAAAGAGTCCTTACCTTCACGTTAGCTTTAACGTGCGATTACGGTACCGCGAGTAAATCCGATAAAATCTCCACTCGCAACATCGCTTCCAAAGTTGGTTCCCTGGCACCGTAGCGTGGTAGTGAGCAACTTTCCCTTCTATCTCTTCGCGAAACGAAGCTTAGACCTAGATGAAACGTGGAGGTTTGTGTTTGACGGTTTTGAAATCCCTAACACCATTTTTCTTCGTTTTCACACCAAAGGGGAAGTATGAAGCTGAGATATCCTTGCTTCATTACCCACTAATCCTTGGGTTTCTATTCTTGAAGCCAAAGAAAGAAAAAGGAAGCAAAATCAACGAAGAAAAAAAAAGGGGAGAAGAGGGTTCGCGAGGCAGAGGAAGAAGAAGGATTCTGTTTCTTTCTCTTTTCCTTTCTTCCTTTTTCCTTCCTTTCTATTTCTTTTCTTTCTATTTTCCTTTTCTTTCTATTTCCTCCTCTTTTCCCTCCACACAAACATATATATACATATATTTATATATATTATTATAGCTTAACAAATATCTAGACATTCATTAAATTACCATTTCACATTAAATTATTCGTAAAAGATTCACCGTACTTAATTTAATTTATTTATCGACGAGTAATTTTAATCGGACATCAAAATATCTTTTTGGTCATTTAAACTCCCAAAATATTAATAACTTGGCTAAAAAACCCCAGAGTTCACAACCGAAATCCATTAAAATACATAAAGTATAATTTAAAATTATGCGTCTTACACCTATCACAAACCAGTACTGTTTATCGAGGTGCCACCTATCACGGGTCAACACGATTTACTAAAATTGTGTAGTCTATCACATACCTACACGACGCGAAAATCCCCGCAAGGATAAGATGAACCAACAGATCACATGGCATCATCCCGTGGCCAATCAGGGTCACCATGTACTATGAAATGCATAAGCATACTCCGACTCTTTTCACATTAATCATTGAATAAATGCAGCTATTAAAAGATTCCCCATTTTTAATACTCATTTAACACTAATGATTTTTCAGATAAAACAGAGAGCATACTCAACATATTTATTCACACCGATTTAAATTTCCACAAACACACATAAACCACCTCTCCAAATTCCATCCACACATAAATTGAATTAAATTCATTTTCCACCAAGTCACACATAAATTTCTTTCCAAAAATTCATAATATTAGTTTTGAACACATCAATTTCACCAAACATGAATCACCCATTTTCAATCTCCAAAATTTTCAACCATAAATCACCACAACAACATTAATATATCAGAGTTCTCCGCACCGCAAACTCAGTGCCAACGGTCTCGATTCCTTTTCGAGACTCAAGGAGCTAGCTACATAAACATAAATATTTATAACAGTTTGTTCACAATAAAATTAATCCAACCACAACGAAATTCCCAAAATTAAATCTTTTTGACACATCAAACTTTTAAAACCAAATAATCTATATACTTAAAACTAAATAAAACAAATATTGTCCAAATTTCACATACACATACTCGACTATTAAAGCACCAAAAATTTTTAGTTAATAAAATACTCTAAACTTTTTTTTTCTTGTTAAACTCCGTGCAAGAGTAATTAAAAGAGTAACATTTTAAACTGTAACCATTGTTAATTTCAATCTATCTTTTTGCTCAAACGCTTTAACTTAGTTAAAATTTGAACTTTTTTCACAACTTCAGTTGAAACTCATTTATTTGAAAATAAATCATTACATAACTCAAACACATGAAATTTAATCACTACACATAAATCACATCAGAAAAAAATTCGTAATATTAATTATGAACATACAATTCATACCCAACATTAATCACTACACAACACACCTCAAAATAAACTAAATTTAATTTAAACTAATTCAGACATAAACTAATTAAATTCATTTTTCACAAAATCACACCTCAAATACATCAAATTTGTTTTCCATAAAATCACAAATAATGTCCTAAATGCAAACTAAAAGTTTTGAAGGAGCCCTTACCTCTGTTGTAGCTTTAACAACCAATTTCCGCACCGTGATTAATTACGGTAAAATTTCCGTTCCCGTCGTCACTTTCAAAGTTGGCTCACTAGCACTGTAGTGTGGAGATGAGCAATGTTCCCTTCTGTCACTTTTCTAAATGAAGCTCAGAACTCGAAGAAAAATGAGGTTTGTTTTTGAAAAAAAAAACCAAAACTTTGTTTTTGGTAACAGAGAGAAAGGGAAGAAGAAGACTGAAGGTGGCGTGGAATAGCATTGCTTTTTCTCTTTCTGCTTTCTATTTCCAGCCTTTCTCTCTCTCTCTCTCTCTCACACACACACACACACACATATATATATATATATATATTATAATTAAAACTAAACCAAAAATATCTAACAACCCTTTCACACATCTTTTCTCCAATTACTTTTTTAAAAAAATATCTACTCTCGTCGCAACTCAATTGATATATTAATTTTTTTTTATCAACAAGTGACATTTTAAAAAAATCTGCTCGATATTAAATTTTTAGTAACATAATTAAATTATTCTCTAACAAATAATTTAAATCGGGTCTCAAAATATATATTAAAAAATATATATAAATAGTAAAGATATTATTAACTCTAATAAAATATGTTTTTGATATTTGATTCACAAAATAAAATTCAATTGAGTTGAATGCCTACGCAATTTAACATAAAATAACCTAAAATTGCATAAATTAGAGTTTAGAAAATTAAGGGTCTTACATTACTACCCTCCTAAAAGAAGTTTCGTCCTCGAAACTTAAGGTAAGAATAATAACCATACTAGGTTTGCACTCAAACTCAACATACATGATAGACCTTATTTCGTCATGCCTCTGTGAAGAAAGTGTCATCTTTCCCTTTTCATAGGATGCTTAATAACTCTATACATTACCATAGCCGAAAAGACTCGCCTGTTCCATTCAACATGATTTTGTTTACTATCAACAAGAGATTAAGGATGATCAGTTCCTCAATTTGTCAATAAGTAGCCAACAACCATGATGGTGGCTTCGACTATCTTAACCGAACAATAATAGCGCTCTTTGCGACTTGCACTTAAGGTTATTCTAATGCACAAGCAGTCAAACAATCTCCTCACGGTCCACTGAGTTTTCCCTTATTTTCCTATAACTTTGATCCTATCGACGAAGTACAATCGCCCATAGCTATGTCACATAGCCTCATATACATCCACTTGGTACGAATTATCCATTTGGTACCAAACCGAAACACTGAGTATGACATCAACACACTAAGCACAAAAGAATCATTACCGTCGAGAACTCCTAAATGTCCTAAATGTCTCCATGGTCCATAAATCCTCGATTTCTCTTTAGTCGCACAACTACGCCAAACCATAGTGTTCTTATTCGTATGTTGTTCTAATTATAACTCTAATAATTTCATCCCCACATCTGCTTGGTGATCTAAGCTTCCTCAATTTTTTCCGATAATTTGCCAAAACTATACTACTCATGATACTCAAACTTCCTTCCAGTTTAGTACTTCATTTCATGAGTCACATCTCCAACAAAAATCCAACTTGAATTTCATTCACTGATTAAGACCTACATTTGTCTAATGCCTAACACCTTAAATTCACGCTTCACTTGTCAATTTCTTTTACATACTTCACAATTATACACAAACTCAAAAATAATTCTCCTACATCTACTGTCAACATTCATTTTGATACTTCTCAATTTCGCCGCGTCCTTTATTTGCAGCTTGATGATTATACTTTCATTATGACAGGTCAAACACATTGTACTCACTCCATCACTTTTCCATTTATACAAACCTTAAATTCCTGCCTCGAACCATGATGCATCTACATTATAGTGATTTAAATAAGTCAAACATTACTAATTCCCACCAAACTTTTCCATTTCATACTCAATTCTTCCCTATCAACCAAACATTAAACTCTGTTGATTGGCGAACACAATAACAACCCCCATGATATGCACGCAATTACTGCCTTTGTATCATTGGCATACCCTTATAATAACAATATCTAAATCACGGGTGAGATGATTCCTTTCATGAATCCTTAATTGACATAAACTACATCTCCATGTGTTGTTCTGACAAGTTTTTTTTGGCACATTTTCTAAAATTTGGTTCACTTGCTGGATTCTTATTCGTTCCCAACCTTCACTGAGGTACAAACTGAAAGAATCCTAACAATCGAACGTCCTAAAGAACTATTTCACAAATGTTCCCAATCAGCATCTCCTAAGGAATAATTATCTATAAACCTCATCCTCAAAACTTTGCAGTAAAATATCTCAAAGATCCACATACCTTTCATCGTCCATCTAGTCACTGAAACACATTTTAAATCTTAACGCTTGACTTTCCAAGACCAACATCTAAACCATAAATTATTTGTTACATTTCTTCTATTTCATTTTCTATCTTTAAATAAAATTCTAAAATCTGATCCTTGAAATCTCCAAATACTCATCACACCGTCTAATTCCATTCATTTCGTCTTAAGATACAATACAAGGTCATTTTCATCATTGACTCTAACTGTATTAGTAATCTCACTAATAAAAACTCTTCAAATCATAACACGACCTTTTTAGTAAATCTTCAAACACTTTCATCCATAATATGACTTATTTATCACTTGCCTACCTCAACTACCTCAATTATACCAGTTTTAGGCATTACTTGGTCCTCCATCCAACCTTGTGGATTTTAAATCATTGACTTAAAGATCAACCATCTTAGAGTCCCAAATCAAATCTCAAATGATTCCTCTGACCTATCAAAATATTAACATTTTTCTAGTAATTACCATTCCTCTGACTCTCAAAGCTTACATTGTTACAATCTCTAAGTATTCTCGTACTCTATACTTCCAATGCCACTTAATAGTAACATGCGGTTCAATACATCAAGGCTGAACTCCTAGTGTTTATCTAGACTTCACCCAATTTCACACTTACGTGTCTATAGTTTCATCTAAAATCACTATCCATACTTACCATCTCCTAATCCACACAAAGGTTTGTCACTTATCAAAGAAATATATATTCTCACTCCTATAATTGTCATGAGATTCATACTTAATAATTTGAGTTGCGAATCTAGTTTTACTTGAATGCTCGACTTTACCCCTTAATGTATTGACTATTCCTCAAAGCGTACTTTATCTAACCAAGGTAATATTTACCCCTAACATGCAATGCCCTTTAATTTCAATACAAGTCTCTTTAGTTGACACCTAAGCACCAAATGCTATTCAAAATGGAATCCCTGTCTTCTTAATAATTCCATGGTGTTCACACCCCTTTGACAGTTATCAAACTTCATCTAGTCTCATCCTGAAATCTACCAAGCGAACACCTAATACTCTTTTTAAAAAGCTCTCCACTTAGATCTTTATATGAAATCGCCTATTAGTCTAATTTAATCCATCCATACCCATCATCTTCGAGTTACCATCAACAACATAGTCTCTGTGTCCTTGGAACCACTTCATAAATCCCATGTCATCATGATTCATCTTAACCCTGCCTGACAATTAATCATTATGAAGATCTTTTCCACTTCTTGAATCTACTGATCAGCTTTTTCTAGGCTCTCCTCACCCTTGAACATTGGAGGATTGTAATGACGAAAATCTTCTGATTCCCCTTGACACAGTAGCACAGATCTCTCTTTCCCTCTTCTCTAGATCTCGTTGAGTCTTTGCAGGAGTATGTGCAGCAACAAAAGCAACCATGTTATTCCTAGCTTCACCCATTTGATCATCCCCACTAACGTTAACTCTTGCAACGTCATCCCTTCTTTCATGCATTGTTTCCTCAAAACCAACATTAAGAAGAAATCTCAACACCACTTAAAGTAATTCCAAAAATAATTTTTGACTACATAAATACATAACAACTACACTAGATCTAACACTCAAACAACTTAACCCTATGCATGATCAGATAACAACTCCCAACCTACAAGTTGACCTACAATCTATACTAAAGCTCTGATACCACAATGTAACACCCTGATTTTTAACAGCGCGAGTGTATTTTTTTTCTAAAACAATTCCTAAATAAAGAACGAAATACTTTTCGATAAAATGTTTAAGTCGTAACACAACGACATATGACAACAATATTTACAAAGAGCGAAAATAGTTTTTGAAACAAAAAATCCAATGTATTTAAATAGCAAAATACACCAGGGTTATGAGACCTAACAGACATAGCTCATACCCTTAGGGTATTCTCGGCAAACACCTGCATAAAAGCATTGCCCCTAGAATCTCTATTTTCTCCATGTCACATCAAAAAGTGGAACATGGACCCATTAAAAGAAAGTCATCAAAAAATTTGAGCATAGATACAATCTTCCAAAATGAAATAAATACAATCACAAAAGAAAGACATCTAGTCCTTCTACAACCACCTAATCTGATCATGCTACAAAAACAACACAACTCGGGAGATCTCCATGTGCCCCGCAAGATCCTCCTGACACAGCTTCGGTCAGGTATGTCTAACTACCTTCCCATCTCCAAGGTACTAACCGGTAGGATGATCCTCGTTCTCATCTGAGTGAAAAACCCAGATTTCCACAATAATTGTAAAGGTCACCAACCGAAATTAACAAATATCACATATATAAATCCTTATATTTTCAAATGCTCAAAAGAACCTTTCGTCTTAGCATACTCCTCGAAAGGGTTTTCATATGTCCAAAAATGCATAAACAATGTTTGAAAGATGAAGTTTTAACAAACTGCACTGTTGTAGCCAAATACAACTAAGAAAATGCTGATTTTCAGTTCTAAAATGGCTCTAAATCAATTAACACTTCAAACATTAATATTACCAATTATCAAAACATAATTCACACCAAATTAATTTCTACAAATTCACACCTCAATTACACATCGAATATTTATAACATCAAATATGAACACATAAGTACATCAAAACTTAATCTACCCAACCACAAACCTCTAAGCAATTACGCAAATCACAACAGCAATCAAATATGTATATATATTCATCATAGTATAACAAACATGACTCGCATACCAAGCATCGTAATGCAATGTGTATATGTCAAAATGCATGAATTCCAAAATTCGAACCAAAACCCTCCTCGAAGAGGAGTAAATCATAATTGTACTGCCTACCATAGAGCAGTACTAATTAATGAGGTGCCACCTATCATGAGCCAGCAAGATTTTACTAAAAAGCATAAATCGTAAACGTACCACCTATCATAGACGAGTACTATTTACTGAGGTGCCCCCTATCACGGGTCAACACGATTTACTACAAAGCGTAAATCATAAACGTACCGCCTATCACATACCAATATTGTTTACCGAGGTGCCACCTATCACGGGTCAACACGATTTACTAAAATTATGTAGTCTATCACAGACCTACACGACGCGAAAATCCCTACTAAGATAAGATGAAACAACAGATCACATGGCATTATCCCGTGGTCCATCACGGTCACCACTATCACCATAGTCCCATCGCAGTCACCATGTACTATGAAATGCATAAGCATACTCTGAGTCTTTTCACCACAATCATTGAATAAATACAGCTATTAAAAGATTCTTCATTTTTAATACTCATTTAACACTAATGTTTTTTAAGATAAAACAGAGAGCATACTCAAACATATTTATTCACACCAATTTAAATTTCCACAAACACATATAAACCACCTCTCCAAGTTCCATCCATACATAAATTGAATTAAATTCATTTTCCACCAAGTCACACATAAATTTCTTTCCAAAAATTCATAATATTAATTATGAACAAATAAATTTCACCAATCTCCAAAATTTTTAACCATAAATAACCACAACAAGATTAATATATCATAGTTCTCCCCACCGCTAACTCGGTGCCAACGGTCTCGATTCCTTTTCGAGACTCAAGGAGCTAACTACATAAACATAAATATTTATAACAATTTGTTCACAATAAAATTCATCTAACCACAACGAAATTCCCAAAATTAAATCTTTTTGACACATCAAACTTTTAAAACCAAATAATCTATATTATTTACTTAAAACTAAATAAAACAAATATTGAACAAATTTCACATACACATACTCGACTATTAAAGCACCAAAATTTTGGAGTTAATAAAATACTCTAAACTTGTTTTTTCTTGTTAAACTCCGTCCAAGAGTAATTAAAAGAGTAACATTTTAAACTTTAACCATTGTTAATTTCAATCTATCTTTTTGCTCAAACTCTTTAACTTAATTAAAATTTGAAATTTTTCACAACTTTAATAACTCTAAATTTTTCGTAAAATTTCAACTTCAATTGAAACTCATTTATTTGAAAATAACTCATTACTTAAGTCAAACTCATCAAATTTAATCACTACACATAAATCACATCAGAAAAAAATTCATAATATTAATTATGAACATACAATTCATACCCAACATTAATCACTACACAACACACCTCAAAATAAACTAAGTTTATTTTCAACTAATTCACACATAAACTAATTAAATTCATTTTTCACAAAATCACAACTCAAACACATCAATTTTCTTTTCCACAAAATCAAAAATAATTTCCTAAATGCAAACTAAAAGTTTGGAAGGATCCCTTACCTCCGTTGTAGCTTTAACAACCGATTTCAGCGCCGTGATTAATTACGGTAAAACTTCCGTTCGCGTCGTCACTTTCAAAGTTGGCTCACTAACACCGTAGCATGGAGATGAGCAACTTTTCCTTCTAACACTTTTCGAAATGAAGCTCAGAAGTCGAAGAAAAATGAGGTTTGTTTTTAAAAAAAAAAAAACAAAACTTTGTTTTTGGTAACAGAGAGAAAAGGAAGAAGACTGAAGGTGGCGTGGAATAGCATGCCTTTTCTCTTTCTGCTTTCTGTTTCCAGCCTTGCTTTCTCACACACATGTATATAAACATGTTAATTACTAATAATATATATATATATATATATATATATTATAATTAAAACTAAACCAACAAATATCTAATAACTCTTACACACATCTCTTCTCCAATTACTTTTTCAAAAAAATATCTACTCTCGTCGCAACTCAATTGACAAAGTAATTTTTTTTTTAGCAACAAGTGACATTTTAAAATAATCTGCCCGATATTAAATTTTTCATAACATAATGAAATTATTCTCTAACAAATAATTTAAATCGGGTCTCAAAATTTATATATTAAAATATATATAAATATTTAACATATTATTAACTCTAATAAAGTATGTTTTTGATATTTGATTCACGAAATAAAATTCAATTGAACCCAATGCCTATGCAATTTAACATAAAATACCCTAAAATTGCATAAATTAGAGTTTAGAAAATTAAGGGTCTTACAGTTCTTGTGTGAAGCATATTAGTGGAAAAGGTCACAAATTGTAAGGACTAGACGTAGCCCACCTTGGGTGAACCAGGATACATCATTGTGTGATTCTCTTATCCCTATCCTTTATTATTTTTGACTCACTATCTGTAATTACGTATAAATAATTTGTTTCATTTATTTTTAACTAACCAAGAACGTTATGGATATTTTTAGTAACCAAGATTGATCTTGAGTTAGTTTAAATTAAAAGTAGGAAGTATATTTTAAAAGTGGATCACAATTCAAACCTCTTAACTTGTGATTCTTATTGCTAGTTCATGCACATCCTAATCGGTTCTTATTTTAAACATTGATAACAATGTTGCCAGAGCATCGGCCAATTAGTTTCCTTCTGTCAATTTTTTTGATATACGTATGGTACGAAATCAATTTGCAATCTCAAGTTTCCAATTATCCTTTTGTCAGATGAATGACCAAAGACGAGTCTCCATATACCTCAAGAACTTTTACTTTTGATATAATGGCTGCTTCAATCCCCATGGGACATGCCTCATATTCTACAATGTTTTTTGTGCAATCAAAACAGAATCTAGTCGTAAACGGAGTGAACTGGTTCTCTGGGAAATCAAAACAACCTCAATTCCATACCCTAATGCCTTATAACCACCATAAACCACCAAAATATGTTTTTTTTTATCAGACGATGATGACATAAAGTCTTTATGTCATCATTGAAGATTTCATAATGCATTGATTGATAATCTTTTATAGGTTGTTGAGCCAAATACTTTTCTATGAAACTACCTCTGATAACTTTCTCTATAATATACACCAGGTTGTATTCATATAACAATATATGTCAATGAGAAATCCTTCCAGTAAGATAAGGTTTCTCAAAAATGTACTTCATTGGGTCCACTTTAGACACCAATTAATTTGTATGATATAACGTGTAATGCCTCAACCGACGAGCAACCCATGCTAATGCGCAACATGTTCGTTCTAGTAGTGAATACCTTGTTTCACAATTGGTTAACTTTTTGCTCAAATGATAAATTGTGTGCTCCTTCATGTTGTCCCAGTACACAATCCATTGACTCGTCAATACTAGATTAATCACGTTTTCTCAAGAACAAGAAGCACCACGATTGGAAGTTTTACGAAGTACTGCTTAATCTTCTCAAAAGTCTTTTGACAATTCTCGTTCCATTCAACTTTTTGGTCGTTGTGAATAAACTTGAAAATTGACTCGCATGTTGCTGTGATATGTCATATGAATCTACGAATTCAATTCAATCTACCCAAGAAGCCACAAACTTCTTTGTCTGTGCGTGGAACCGATATTTCTTATGTTGTTCTTACTTTATCTGAGTCCCCTTCTATCCCTTTATGTGTAACAACAAATCCAAGTAACTTGCCTGATCTCACACCAAAAGTGCATTTAGCAAGGTTTAAACGAAGTATGAACTTCCTCATTCACACTAACAACTTTTGACGGATGAGCAAAACGATTAATCTAAAGGTTGTTTTTTAGGTTTTTTTATTTAACAGATGAACAAAACGATTAATCCACTTATTCGAGTTTCATACCTATAACAAATTCTATCAATGAGTTTAATTTCTAATTTGTGATTCTATTCTTATTTGACTATAGAATTGATCAAACAAGCGTAATCAATCCTATATGAATTTAGTTTCTTTGATTGGATTAAGCATCACAATCATCAAAATATTACAATTAAAGATCAAACATCGCAAAATTATAATTCAATTAAATTAGAAATCGAAATCAAATTATATCAAATAAATTTAATCAATCCTATTGAAATTCAATTTAAGCAATCAAAATATCAATATAATCAAATAAACAAAAATAGAATCATGAATCGAAACTGACACTGTAACCTAAATCTCAAGGTGTTGATGAAACTCTGAACTCGTGAATTAATCTTATAAAATTAGCCTTCCATTAAATTAAAATAAAAACTGTTTATTTCTTGTAGTAATTTGAATCCTAATTTTTTTGTCCGTAGAAAAGAAACAAAACTACCAATATATAGTACTTGATATTGTGCTTTAGGCCCAATAAATTTCGGAATTGGTCATTTCTTCCAACACAAAAGCTGTAGCTCAGATTTTTATCTTTCCAATGCCTGCTCATATGCGCCAATCCAATATACATAACTCAAGTTATGACCTATACAGCGAGAAAGAGTCAAAATACAAATAATAAAATCATAATTCAAATTTGACCCAAAGTTTAGAAAAAAAGCTAAAAATATTAATCTATGCTATAAAGAGCTTTTAAAATATCAAACTAAAAATATAAAAATATGTTCCCAAATGCTATGATCAATGATATTAACAACACATTTAGGATATTTTGCGACTGCTAAGAAACCAACATCAAATTGCTTCTTAACCTTTTCTCTAATTTTAATTGACATATTAAGCCTTATCCTTCTCAATTTATGTTTAATTGGAGCACATTTAGGCTTGAATAGTCACTTGTGTTAAAATATGTTAATATGTAGCCCATGCATATTTTGATATGACCATGCGAAGATGTCTACATAGTTAAACAAAAGTTTAATAAACTTTTTTCGTTCACATTATTTCATAGAGACACCAATTTTAATTTCATTCTTATTATATTCAATCCACAAATTGATCACCTCAATAGGTTCTTAATGGGGTTGGATTATGTTAGCTTCTTATTCCATTAGTCTTTCTAGTTTTAGGGGAGGCTTACAATCGTCTTCACACTCCTCATCATCATGATCAATTGTGCGTTGAAAATTACAAGATGAGATTCTAGTGTTGTTATATTTAAAAGATTCATTTTCGGGTCTGCATTATTTTAATTAAGAAGAAAAAATGAAAAAGAAAAAAAATATGAATAAAGATTGTCATTTCAAGAAAATGAAAAAAATAAGAATGGTTGGAGAATTCAAAATGCATTTATTAATAATAAGTACTGAATTAAAATATATGCACTCTAATTAGGTATCCTTATGTCTTGGGCATAGCAAAATGAGTTGAAATTCATTATTACTTTGCGCATAAATTAACAAACATGAGAAATTTGATAATCTTCCAATTGTTGAGACTTGTGTTTGGAGGACAAGAATATACTAGTTTGAGGGTATCATCATCAACATGATCTTCTTCAGCAACAACCACTTGATCAACATATATCATTCCTGCGCTCTGAAAGATTTCTCGAATGTCACAAATAGGAATCTTATGTGCATTCGGTGCCCAATTTCAAACGAGCCATCTTATTTTCCCTTTTTTCTTTCACAACCTTTTCCTTATCAACCTTGGTAGGTATGTATCCCAAATCATATATGTCATTATTTTATGGTAATTCCAACAATTTCCCCAATTTAACAAAAAAACCTCCTTCTAACATGTCTTTGGAAAACTTCAATGATGTAGTAAAAAATTTTGATTTCTTTACGCGAGACCTTTCACCCTTAAAGACAACATTTGCAATTTCTAATTCTTGAAAAAAAAGTCTTTATGGCTTCCTATGTAGCTTCAATGTAACCCATAATTTCAGGGACATAGACTCGACCACTTTAAATCATCCCACCCTGAAATAATGGTGACATTAGTTTTTTTTTGTCTAGAGCTATCGCTTGATTGATATTCTTCATGATTGGCCAAATGAGATGCAACTTCATAATTCCATAGTACCTAACGCCTTAGTACTTTTGTAAGGAAAAGGAGTTGGTACTTGGATATTTATTTGATTTGACGCATTTGGAGTTGGCTTGAGATTCTATTTTCTATAGAGAATTTCCAATGGTTTTGGTAAAGATCTAATTTTTTCAATGTGGGGCCCTATGGTTAACACATGATCATCATCTTTTGCACAACTTATATGTATGAAATTCCTGTCAATAAATTTTTGAAGAAACTCTAAGACCTCTTCACAATCCTTTATGAAGCATGAACCATTTTAGGGAACGCCAAAAATATTAGCCTTATTTTAATTCGTCTTAATCAAGTTTAACTTGCATAGCTCAACAAAAATAACTTTCATAGGAGTTTTTACATCTTCTATAATCGTTAGTTGCACATTGATCTACCTTATCTTCAATAACATTGACAGAGGGACTTCCATGGCCCAACATGGGATTACTCATTTCATTGGGATTTTCTTCCTTGAAAGTAAGCCATTTTGCATTAATTAGTTCTTGTACTTTAGATTTTAAGGCTTGGAAGTCTTTGAGGAAATGCCCCACAACTCCTCTATGGTACTCACATTTGGCATTTGGGTTGTACCATTTTGGGAATGGTGGTCCCAGAGGTTTCATTGGTCTTAGGGTTACTATTGAACTTTGGAGTAGGCGAGGCAACAATTGGTTGTATGTTATGGGAATCGAGTCAAAATGGGTTAGCTTATTTTCTCGTTTGACTGATGGTTTGTACTAATTTGGGTTTCTATTTTGGTTCCATTGGCTATGTTAGGAAAATGTGACAGGTAGGGGTTATACTTGAGGTTGTTGCTAATAAGGTGACCTTGAAGGGTGATATTGAGGGAATGGAGCTTGTGAGGTTGCAGCAACATATGGATTCAAGGTTAAGGGAATTTGGGGTAACAATGGTTGGAAATTTGATGGTCGATAATAATTCATGGATGGAGAATATAAGACCCTTGAATTAAGCATTACAACATTAACATCCCCTTCTTTCTTATTTGTGAATCATATATGGGGTTTATTCCCATTACTCGCTCCATACACGATTTTTCCATTCCTCGTCCCTTTTTCTACTATTTCTCCTACTATGACCTTGTTAGAAAAGTTTGTTGACATACTCCCAATCATCTTGTCATAAAAAGGTGACTGAAGAGTATCCATTAACACACCAATCATTTCTTTTTTAGATAAATGAGGATTTACATGTGATGCCACTTCTCTACCCTGTTGTGCATACTTTTTGAATGTTTGATTGTCCCTTTTCAATGATTTTTTCTAATTGCATCCTGTCAGAGGTCATGTCAAGAATGTACTTATATTGCTTCAAGAAGGCATCTTACAAGTCTTTCCAAGAAAAGATTCGATTTTGTTCGAGATGCATATACCAACTTAATAATGCCCCACTCAAATTGTCTTGAAAAATGAATGAGAAGTGTGTTATTGTGAGCATGAGAAACCATTTTCCTAAAATACACAGTCATATGATTTTTAGGACATGTGACACCTTTGCATTTTTCAAACTCAAATACCTCGAATTTTGAAGGAATTGCCACATTAGGAACCAAACATATATCCAATGCTTCGAGACTATAAACATTACTCTCCTCAATTGTGTATCATCACCGGTAAATGGAGGTTGTTTCCAATTTTTGTTATCATCAAAATGTGGTACTTGGGGTGCATTGAATAGAACATTTTTTGCGGGGATAGTATTTTGGGGTGGCACATAGCCCGTAGGGGATGGGATTTGTGGTTGGTTTATACATTAGGGGTTGATAGTTGAATGGTTAGGGTTGTTGTCCATGGGGTTGATGACTAAAAAGGAGTATAACCAAGTGGGAGACGATACATTAGGAATTGCATAGCTGCCATACGAAATTGTTGAATAGTCGAGGTAAAGTTTGATAGATAATAAGCGATGGCTTGGTGTTCTTCATTTGCAGTTGGAGGTTTCCAATATCTACTCTCCTTCCTTGCCAAAGCCTGTATAGCCTCTAGGATTCATTCAACCTTGTCTTTCAATTGGCTAACATACATTTTCATCACTTATTTGCTCAAGTACATCCATGATTTTGTTGTTTGCGGGAGTCTAATAAGGCTGTCGGGGAAACAGCTTTATTGATTCTTTCTTTTGAAAGATCATTGAAGGTGCAAACACAAGAAATGGGGATTGGATTGTGTTTGACCTAGTTGATAACTTTTTCATTCTATGATTAAAGAGGTTCATATTTGGTAATTTACTTGGAGCAGAAGTAATAACAGAACTAAAGAGTGTAGGAATAAAGTGACAAATAATTTATCTGGGTTCACCACTAACTTGGCTACATCCAATCCCTTCACTCAGAAGAATTTAATCAAAGCTGAGAATTAATGGACATGTTCTCAATCAAAGCCCTTTCTGCTTCTAGGGTCTTATCGAAAAATGCTCCCTCACTAGCAGCATCCAAAATGCTTCTATCCATAAATAGAAAGCCTTCATAAAAATATTGGAGGAGCAATTGTTCAGAAATCTGGTGATGACGGCAGCTTGACACTAATTCCATGGATAGATTTCCAGCTTGCACATCAATTTTTGTTCTAGCATTTTTCAAGAATGGTCTGCCTAAGATGATAGGCGCCCTGTTGGACTTATTCTCTCCCTCCATGTCCAAAATGTAAAAATCTGTAGGAAATATCAACTCATTAACTCGAACAAGCATTGCTCATGTTCCTCAATTGAATGGTAACACCTGTACTCTGTAAAGGTCCAAGAGCAAGAGAGTCACAAATAGATGTAGGCATACTATTGCCTATGGTACATGGAATGGAAAAAGTTCCTGGATCTTTGCATTTCTTAGGCACGGGCTGAATGAGGGCTGAAACATTTCGCCCTATGTTTATTCTTTCATTACCTTTTAACCTTTTCTTGTGTATACACAAATCTTTTAGAAATTTTGCATATCTTGGAATCTGTTTAATTGCTTTAAGAAGGGGAATGTTCACTTCCACCTTCCTAAATGTATCCAGGATCTCGTTGTCCCTATCTGCCTCATCCATTTTCTTAGTCTTCACTGCCCTTTGAGGAAAAGGAAGTGGTATATTTTGCTCAACATCAACAGTTTCAGATATAGAAGTATCCTCAACAACTTTGTTATTTTTCACTATAGTTTCAGGTACCTTTGGTATTTCAACACCAGACCTCAATGTAATTGAACTTACATAGAGAGCATTTGGTTTTATTACTGACTGCGCAGGCAATTGGTTTGACCTAAATCTGCAATTGATTGATTGAAGTGGCTAGCTGACCAATCTTTGTTTCCAAATTTTGAATGGTGGAATCTGTTCTTTGTTGAAATTGAAGATTCTAGACAACCTTTGTAAGACCCATAATTTTAAACTACACTTTATGTATTTTAGTGTATTTTGGGTATTGAACTCGGAGGCTTTTAGCCAAGTTATTAATATTTTGTGAGCTTAAATGCCCAAAAATATATTTTGATACCCCGATTAAATTTATTCGTCGATAAATAAATTAAATTAACTACTGTGGATCTTTTACGAAGAATTTAATTCTAGAGTTTCGTTAAAAATATCTCGGACTGCTGAAAATTGCATCTCTCAATTGAGTTACGACGAGAGAAGATATTTTTAACAAAAGTGGTTTGGGAAGTTATGGGTGCAATGGTAATTTTAATAAATATCTAGATATTTTGGGATATTTGTTAATTATAATTAATATATATATGTTTGTGTGGAGGGAAAAGAGGAGGAAATAGAAAGAAAAGAAATATAAAGGAAGGAAAAAGAAAGAAAGGGAAGAGAAAGAAAGAAAAGAAAATATTTCCATCTCCTTCCTCTCCCTGCCTTGCGTAAACCTCACTCCCTCCTTTTTCCATTTTCATTTTCGTTGCTTCCTTTTGTTCAAGAATAGAAACCTAAGGCTTAGTGGGTGAGAAATATCAAGTTCCCAGCTTCTTCCTTCTTCCTAGATTCGAAAACGGAGTTAGGGATTTCAAAATCGTCAAACACAAACCTCCCCGTTTCATCTAGATCTAAGCTTCGCTTCGCGAAGAGATAGAAGGGAAAGTTGCTCACTACTACGCTACGGTGCTAGGGAACCAACTTTGAAAGCGATGTTGCGAGCGGAGATTTTACCGGATTTACTCGCGGTACTGTAATCGCACGTTAAAGCTAACGTGAAGGTAAGGGCTCCTTCCACTTTTTAGTTTGCATTTAGGGACTTATTTGTGGTTGTGTGGAAAAGAATTTTGTTAGGGTTAGAGTGTTGATTTGGGGGAAAATGAATCTAAGGCTTTATGGGTAAAATCTTAGAGTTAGGTTTTGGTGATACTGATGAAAGTTTCGTTGAAAATGAATTTAACTCATTTATGTATGATTTTGAGTAAAAGAAATTTGATGTGTTTGAGTGGTATGTTGTGATGATATGTGTATGGTTGGATTTTGTGGAGAAATGAATTGTTGTGTTTTGGTGCAAGAGCTAAACGAGTATTAAGAATGAGGAATCTCTTAATGTCTGCGTTTACTTAATGTTTTCGTGGAAACCATTAGAGTTAAACGAGTATTAAGAATGGGGAATCTCTTAATGTTTGCGTTTACTTAATGTTGTCGTGAAAACCATTAGAGTTAAACGAGTATTAAGAATGGGGAATCTCTTAATGTCTGCGTTTACTTAATGTTTGTTGTGAAAATCATTTAAGTTAAATGAGTATTAAAAATGGGGACTCTTTTAATATTTGCATTTGCTTAACGATTGTTGTGGATAGAGTCAGTGTATGCTCATGCATTTCATTTTGGTAAATCGTGCTGACCCGTGATAGGTGGCACCTCGGTAAACAGTATTGACCCGTGATAGGTAGTATGTTTACGATTTACGTTTTTGGTCATTTGTGCTAACCCGTGATAGATGGCACCTCGGTAAATAGTACTTTGGCCTGTGATAGGCGGTACGTTTACGATTTACGCTTTTTCTTTTAGTAAATCGTGTTGACCCGTGATAGGTGGCACCTCGGTAAACAGCACTGACCCGTGATAGGTGGTACGTTTACGATTTACGCTTTTTAGAAAATCGTGCTGACCCGTGATAGGTGGCACCTCGGTAATTGGTACTTTGGCGTGCGATAGGCAGTACAATTATGATTTACGGCCCTTCGAGAAGGGTTTTGGTTTGGAATTCCGAGTCCATGCATTTTGGCATATACGCATTGCATTAGAGTGCTTGACGCAAGAGTCGTGTTTGATTCAAGTGTATGATTGAGTGTTTGAACTTGAGATGTCATTGTGATTGTGATGATTTTACTAAGTGTTATGTTTTGGAACAAATCGTGTGTAAGTGTAATTGATTGTAAAACTATTTCGAAACTCAAGTTGTCGTGGTGATTGTGTGGAAATTTTTAAGTGTTATGTTTTGGAGTTGTCTGTGAACGTGATTGAGTTAGTTTATGTAGTTTTAGGAAAAACATGCAGGGAAATCGATTCTATTAAAAGCTATTCCTCCAAATTGATTTGGCAATCGATTGGATCCATTACAGGAGCTTAGCCATTTTGACCAAATCGATTCGCTTTAATACAGGGGCTCAGTCATTCATTCAATTGATTTCCCAATCGATTGAATTAAACCTAGAGTACAGTTTTCACGAGAAACCCTCAGGAAATCGATTTCCCAATCGATTGGCTTTAACACAGGGGCTCAGTTATTCATTCAATCGATTTCCCAATCGATTGATTTAAGCCTAGAGTTTAGTTTTCACTAAAACCCTTCATCCAAATCGATTTCCCAATCGATTGGCTTAGTGGAAATTCTTATTTTGAGTTAGATGATCGATTGCTCAATTGGTTCATCAATGGGTTGGCCAATTGTTTATTACTTGATTGATTTAAGACTTATTTTGACTTCACTTTTATTTGGCAAGCATTATATGAACTTTTAGCATATGGAAAACCCTTTTAAGGTGCATGCTAAGTTGAAAGGTTATTTGTGCATTTAAAAACTTAAATGTTATGTGTTAACTGTTAATTTCAGTTGGTGACCCTTTACAACTATTGTGGAAATCTGGGCTTTGCCCTTATATGAGAGACAGGACGATCCTACCGGTTCGTACCCTGCAGATGGGGATGTAGATGGGAATGCCTGACTGGAGCTATGTTAAGAGGATCTTACGGGGCGCATGGAGATCACTTAGGGTGTTTAGTTTGTTTTGTAGAATGATCAGATTAGGTTGACATAGAGGGAACAAATGTCTTTCTTTTGAATTGTGTGTATTTAAAATTGGAAGACTATACCTATTCTAATATTGTCAGCATGTCAGTCTATTTTCGATGGGTTCCATGTACCATTTTTTTGAGGTGTAAATACTTTGAATTCTTATTTCAAAAAACTATTCCGCTGTTTGTAAATTATATCGACTTAATTATCATTGTATTATGACCCAATTATTTATCCAAATGTATTTCCTTATTTATTTCTCTATTTTGTTTTAATTTGTTATGAAAAAAAAAATACACTCTTGCTCTGAAAATCGGGGTGTTACAACCTTCTTTTTAACGAGGTCATCTAATGAAGGTGTATTGTTATGCTGTTGAGGAATATTTTGCTGCTGCTACCTAGGCTGTTGTTATGCAGATGAATACCCCTATCTCAAGTTGGGATGGTTTCTATAACCAGGATTGTACCTGTTAGATGATAAATCATAGTTGGCTTGAGGATTGTAAATATTTGCTGCAGATGCTTGAGGAACATTAGCAATTGGATCTTCTTGCAATGTAGGACATGAATCTGAAGGATGCTTTAGAGAAGTGAAAATACCACAAACAACTTCTTGGGTTTTACCTATTGCCCTTTTTTTTTACTAAAGATGTAAGCTCATCAAGTTTTCCTTCTAAATTCTTGTGGGAAGAATCTTGAATTTCATTCACACCCTTTGTCAACACTATTGAATTGCTTCTAGTTGTAAACTGCTAAGAATTAATGGACATGTTCTGAGTCAACGCCCTTGTCGCTTCTGGGGTATTACCGATAAGTGCTCCCCCAGTAGCAGCATCCAAAATGCTTCTATCCATAGATAGCAAGCCTTCATAAAAATATTGGATGAGCAATTATTCAGAAATCTCATGATGAGGACAGCTTGATACTAATTTCTTGAATCTCTCCCAATACTCATGTAATGATTCCCTGTCAATCTGCGTAATGCCACATATTTCTTTTCTGATTGACGCAGCTCTTGAGACGAGGAAGAGTTTTTCTAGAAACAATATCTTGAGATCATTCCAACTTGTAATAGAACCTGGTTGAAGGTAGTATAACCAGTCCTTGGCAGCATCTTGGAGTGAAAATGGGAAGGCTCTCAGCTTGATGTGGTCTTCTGTGACTCCTTTAGGCTTCATGGTAGAACACATAATATGGAATTTCTTCAAGTGTTTGTGAGGATCCCCATTCAAGACCATTAAACTTTGGAAGCAAGTGTTTTAAACCATATTTAAGTTCAAATGGTACAATAACTTTAGGATATGGGATACATAGTGCATTATAATTGACATTAGGTGCAGCAAGTTGTCTTAAGGTTCTATTACTTACATCAGCCATATTTTGCAACAAGTTGTCAATTTCAGTATCTAACTCTAACTCGTTAACACTAGCAGCTCTATTAAGTCTACGATTTAAATAAAATGTCCTATCTATTTCAGGTTCAAGAGAATGAAAATTTACATAACTATCCCTAGTTATGCATCATCATAACAATGCAATACAAAATAACAATTATGAAACTTCCAACAATGTCCCAAATGCAAAAATTGAAGTAAAAAATCGAAAATCCTATCAAATTTCTAAAAATCAAATGAAGGCAACGCAAATTTTTTTTTGGAATTTTTGGAGAACATAAAAATTTCAAAAAATTTAACAAAGGGTCTAAACAAAGGAATTTGGAGCAATCCGAGACAATCGCCTAAAAATAGGGTTAATATTATTATCAAAGAGCCCTCGTCAACGATGCCAATTTGATCCTCTATGGCTCACGGGTCAAATACAATTGATAAAATGTAAATAGAGGTAATAACTCAAATCGTTTCGCAAGGACTTCTAATATAATAATAATAACTGAATTGAAAATTGAAATTCGAAAGGGTTTTTTTTTAGATTTTTGATTTAACAGATGAACAAAATGATTAATCCACTTATTCGAGTTTTAAACCTATCATAAATTCTATCAATGAGATTAATTTCTAATTTGTGATTTTATTCTTATTTGACTATATAATTGATCTAACAAGCGTAATCAATCCTATGTGAATTTGGTTTCTTTGATTGGATTAAGCATCATAATCATCAAAATATTACAATTAACGATCAAGCATCGCAAAATTATAATTCAATTAAATTAGAAACCGAAACCAAATTCTATCAAATAAATTTAATCAATTCTATTAAAATTCAATTTAAACAATCAAAATATCAATATAATCAAATAAACAAGAATAAAATCATAAATCGAAATTGACAGTGTAACCTGAATCTCAAGGTGTTGATGAAACTCTGAACTTTTGAATTAATCTTATAAAATGAGCCTTCCATGAAATTAAAAATAAAACTTTTATTTTTTGTAGCAATTTGAATCCTAATTTTTTCGTCCTTAGAAAAGAAACAAAACTGCCAATATATAGTACTTGATATTGGGCTTTATGGTGTAGGGTTTAAAAACAAGTGACCTGCTAATTAAAATTATTACAAAAATCCAGATTATGAAATTTTCAGTTTAGGCCCAGTAAAGTTCAGAAGTGGTCTTTTCTTCCAACACAAAAGTTGTAGCTCAGATTTTTATCTTTCCAACGCTTGCTCATATGCGCCAATCCGATATCCAGAGCTCAAGTTATGACCTACAAAATGAGTAAGAGTCAAAATACAAATAATAAAATTAAAATGCAAATAAAAAATTAAAATGCAAATAATAAAATTATAATTCAAATTCGACCCAAAGTTTAGAAACAAGCTAAAAATATTAATCTAAGCTATAAAGAGCTTTTAAAATACCAAACTAAAAAGCTAAAAACATGTACCCAAATGCTATGATCAATCCACTAATTCAACTACTTGAATTACAAAACACTTGACCTTCCAAGCCATTCTTCTCAAACAGCCTGACAACCCCAAACTTTTGTGGAACACATACCCCTTGACTCTACCAACCAAGTCTTCTCCATACAATCTAACAACCCCAAATTGTTGAAGGCACACTAACACCACTATTGGGTTTCAATACAATGGTTTGGAACTTGAGAAGTGCCTTCTAACAAGCTGATTATAACAATGATTATCACACTCTAAGAAAAATACTTTGAAAATATTTCTTATTCAAACTAGTACTTCAATGATTTTTTTATGATCATTTTCTTCAGCCTTCAACATCTATTTATAGATAAAATTAGGGCTGTAATTGCGTCCTTGTTTAATTCTGAATTGTATCTTCATTCCTAGTTTGGTAAACAATGATATTATTCAAAAACAATTCTGAACAAGATGTTTTTTGATAATATGTGCTTTAGCCAATTCTTTATTTTTGTATCCAATTTGAGAAGTTCATCTAGATTGATTATGTTCGTATTTTGTTCAGATTGAGTTTGTAAATTCTTCAGATTGATTATGTTTGTATTTTTTTCATATTGAGTTTGTAAATTCTTCAAATTCATATTGTTCATATTTTGTTGTAGATAAATCTTCCTGTAAATAATTCATATATTCTTGTGATAAATCTTGATCAAATCTAAACCATATCTTTTGTTCAACTTGGTTAAAGATTTTCTTCAATCATAAATAAAAATCAAATGTTATTTTAGATTTTCTTCAAAAATATTTGACCATTACTTCTTTTCAACTTGGTCAAAGATTTTCTTTATTGATCAATTTGAATTAAATCTTATTTTGGATTTCCTTCAAAAACATTTGACTATATCTTCTTTTCAACTTGGTTAAAGATGTTTTTTAATCCTAAATCTGAATCAAATCTTATTTTTGATTATCTTCAATAACATGAATCATCTTTCATAATCTGTGAAGTCAAATATATTGTTCTCATAAATACTTTTGTTAACACCAAAACTTTAAATATAAAACCAACTTGGTTCCAGCAATCATGTGATGCTAGTTAAAAAATCCATGATTTAGCTATGTTGTTTTATGCATGCATGTGGGTATTAAAGAACCATTGATTTCAGAACCGTCTTTGAGTTTCTATGCTAGGGCACAAGTCTCCCAACTTCCCAAGAGTCAAAAAGATACCTAAACAGAAAAAAAAAATTGCACTTTTTATGAATGTTAATGTGCGTCGTGCGCCCCAGGCGCGGTCTTTGCGCTCCGGGCGCGTATTGACAGTACAGAATGGCTAGAAATGTGCCTCAGGCGCGCTCCAGGCGCACAGCATCTGCTGTCTGCCTTATTTTGCATTGTTCGCATCTTTCGAGTCTGAATGTGGTCCCGGTGTCTTCTTGAAACTTGTAGATAAGGATCTTAGCTTTCATTAGCACTTGAATTGACTTCAATTGGACATCTAGAACTCAAAATATGGATGAAATACTCCACATAGGTCATGTTGATTTCTCACAAAATTCAGCACTGCACTAAAACAAAGTAACAACGCAAAACTACAAAAAATCTCTACTTAATTAAGCAAATAAGAACATAAATATTTTATTAAATCAAATAACTCGTTAAATTAACTAATGATTAAAGATAAATAAGACTAAAATGAATAAAAATTATGCATATGATGAAGAGTCATCACAACCCCAAACTTAATCTATTGCTTGTCCCCAAGCAACAATTAATTTCAAATTTGGTGCAGTTAAAAGCAAACTTAAACTCAATTTCTCAATTCAAATCAAACTCAATTCTCAAAGTTTCAGCTACTACAAAACATCCATCATACTCTATGGTTGCTTAAAAAAATAACGAAGTTTGTACACCTTGGCATTCGTTTATCAAATTCAACTCTCTCTTCACACAATCTCACCAAAATTTCTCTCAAGTGTTTAGAAGGGTTATGAATTTATCACTCAAATCCTAGAGCATGCATCACGCTACCATAGGCTTTAAAAAATTCTAGTTAGCAATCACAATGCAGCAAACACATACATTTTTGGAAGACTTTCATGTTGTAATAGGGCTTAGGTAAGGGTAGGACATTTTGGATTGTAGGCTTTACTACTTGGAGTTAGGCATATATTTCCAAATTATTCTACCATATTTTTTTTTCTTCACCTTTTCATTCTGGAGATTCTCAAACATTGACAAAAGAACCAAGAATATATTATTTATCAAGATATTATTTATCGTTTTTTTTTTTCTTTTCTTCTTCTCTTCTTCTCTTCTTTTTTCTTTTTCTTTATTTTTTTTCTTTATTTTTTTTTTTGTGAGAATCACCACCCCAAACTTAAAAGGTTGCTATCCCATGAGCAACCCCAAACTTAGAATTTGATCAAGACAAGACAAAACTAACTCCAACTAAGGTGATGTAATTGAAGTAGGGTCTTTGTTTTGTAATGTGGCTAGTAACCGAAATAAAGGGGCAAGGCTCAAAGGGGATAGCAAAGGATAAAATTTTCATAGGGTAGTTAGAAAGGCTCAAACAACCAAATAAAATTGACTCAATGTATGCATAAATTACAAGTGATGCAAGTCAGAATTAGTGCAAGTTCTGAAGGGATAATACACGTCTGGATAATCACACAACAAAGAATTTAAGTGTTTAGGCTCAAAAGCTCACAGCTAGGATAATAAGAAAGAGTATGAATTATCTAAATGATGCCAAACATGCCACTACAAAATTTATTTAGTGTTTTTTTTTAAATGCGAGTTAGACTTCAACAACCAAGCACTAATCAACAATGCATGAATTAGTGAAACTTATCGAATTGAGCAATGATATGAGCAAATAAATATAGTTTAAATTTCAAAATGTCAAACATAAAACTTAAGACCAAATGCAAGTTCTTAATAATTCTTCATCATAGTGCACATTTACACACAATTAGAAAGAAACACATCCAAATAACGAAAATAAGATTGCAAAAGATAAAAGTTACCTCTACCTGTGGGTTGCCTCCCACGAAGGGCTTCTTTAAAGTCATTAGCTTGACGCCTCAACTATTGTCAAGGTGGCATATATGACAGGAAGAACACATAATCCTTCTTTTTCTTTTTGTTTGGTAGAAATTCCATGAACTTAAGAAATAAAAGGTGTTGCTTCCATGTCCTTCTCAATTGGACATTGATGAACAAGGCATAGATTGAATCTCGAACTTTATCAATCTCTTCTTTTTTCTTTTCCTTGTTCGTCTTTTCTTCTTACTTATCTTCTTCTACCACAACAATGAAATTATCTTCAATTTTCAACTTCTCCTCCATCTTCTCAAACTTAGCCACTTGCTCAAATAACCTCTCACATTGATTTTCAAATCTTTCAATTGAAACCATGTTATTCTTCATGAATTCAACCAAAACGTCCGTAATGTGAAAGTCTTTGTCATTTGATTCTTAGGATAGAGTTTTAGGAGGTAGAATTTGTTCCCGATAGATCTTTTTAATATAACACTCGTCGTTTTCTGTAACTTTGAGAAAAAAATCTTCATATTCTATTAGTTCATCAAGGTCATCTGAACAATGTCCATTCTTATGTGCTTCTCCGCAAAAGTCACACCTAAGAGGCTTCCACGGAGGGATTTGAGGGTGATATTTTAAAAATGCATGGCTCAAGATTTGCCCCTCAATCATGCGACATATACCCAATATAAGACAAGTATCACACTCTTCATATAATTGTAGTAGAATATCATCATCATAATCTTTCATGCTCTACAGCGCATAGTTATCTCAAACAAAGAAGAGAAAAACCACTAGACATGACATTAGCTAGTGGCTCAATTGGTAGTGGGATTGCGATGAGGCGGTACTTATCCCCTAGGTACTGGGCTCAAATCCCACGAAAGGCAAAAACTCGCCAGGATTTCCAATTTGAGGAAAGGGGGGTGCGAGAAGCTCGTGAGGTAACATTGCCGGCATTGCTGGAGGGTCGGGGTGTTACATCGTGGATTACTCTTATAAAATTAGCCTTCCATGAAATTAAAATAACACTATTTATTTCTTATAGCAATTTGAATCCTAATTTTTTCATCTTTAGAAAAGAAACAAAATTGCCAATATATAGTACTTGTTATTGGACTTTAGGGGTTAGGGTTTAAAAACAAGTGGCCCGCTAATTAAAATTATTACAAAAATTCATCTTACTAAATTTGCAATTTCGGCCTAGTAAAGTTCGGAATTGGTCTTTCCTTCCAACACAAAAGTTGTAGCTCAAATTTTTATCTTTTCAACGCCTTCTCATATGTGACAATCTGATATCAAGAGCTCAAGTAATGACCTACACAGCGAGACAGAGTCAAAATGTAAATAATAAAATTATAATTTAAATTCGACCCAAAGTTTAGAAACAAGCTAAAAATATTAATCTAAGCTATAAAGAGCTTTTAAAATACCAAACTAAAAACCTAAAAACATGTGCCCAAATGCCATGATCAAATTCCCCTACACTTAAACTTTTGCACTTTGAGCAAAACAATGCATGTGATTCCAAATATTCTTATGAATGCAAATGGTGAGAGAGAAAAATATTTCTAGCTTAAGCCAATTATGAATAGTTTTGTTATCACAACCAAGGAAAACAAGAGGACAAGTTAACTAAAATATGGATCAAAAGTGATAGAGTCCTCCCGGGATATAAAATTCTCTCAAAGTGTTTACACTCAAAGTGTTTGGGCTACTGTTTACACTCAAAACACATCATGAAAGCTAGCACTACCATAGGCTTGACAAGCCTCTATAATCTATATTTGAAACACAACCATTTTTCCTCATATATATATATATTTTTTTTCTTTTTTTCGTTTTTTTTTTCTTTTTTTTATCACTCTCAAACAAGTTGAGCACCCCTAAATTTAAGTAAAAAAAGACTCCTTTATCCCCCAAGATTGAGGCAATTCATTGTTTTTCACTTTTAGGCTTGTAATGAGCTATATAACAAAAATGGGGTAATTAGGCTCAAAGGGGCTTAAACAAATGGATAATTGTAGGGTAGGCTTATTTGGCTGGTAGCTTAATTAGAATCAAATGCCTAGATCATTTCAATATATGCATGCGGACAAAAGTCAAGTCAAATTTTGGAGTAACTAGCAATCATGAGTGAGATAACACACAAGAAAAAAAAATGAAAAAATGTATTCCATTCACAATAAGGCTTAAAAATCTCACAAAGTTTAATGACTTATCACAAGTGATACATAATTTAGCATTTTAATCCAATTTATTATACCAAGAATGCAAAAATACTATCTAATCATGCCAATCCAAACAAACTCTCAACATTTACAACCATAAAATCTGATGAAAAGCATGTGATGCAATGTCCATTTTTTATTTATTTTATTTTTTATATTTTTATATTTTATTATTATTATTATTATTATTATTATTTTGGAATTATAATTATTAAAATCATAACAAATAGAATCCTAAATAATACCCCCACACTTAAATTACACATTGTCCTCAATGAAAGTAACAAGTATAAAATAAGAGTAAGAAAAGGGAGCTCCCTGTTTAAACTTCAGTGTAGGTGGGCTTTTCCAAGGAGAGTTCTTCTATGGTAGAATCTTCAAGCACAAAGCTCTCATGGAATAGCTTGAGGCGTTGTCCATTTACTTTGAATATTCGGTGTTTTCACTTTTTATTTCCACCGCACCATGAGGAAAAATGTTAGTAACAACAAAAGGGCCAATCCACTTCGATCGAAGTTTCTCAGCCATAATTTTCAAATGGTAGTTGAATAATAAAACTTTTTGGCCAATGGAAAATTTCTTCCTAGAAATCATCTTATCATGAAAGTACTTAGTTTTCTCCTTATGGATCTGAGAGTTCTCATAAGCTTCGAGTCTAAGCTCTTCAAGTTGTTGTAATTGAAGCTTTCTTTCCAAACTTGCTTTCTCCATCTCAAGGTTACAACTCTTGACCGCCCAATAAGCACGGTGCTCAATTTCTACTGGGAGGTGGCATGCCTTACCAAACACAAGTTGATAAGGGGACATTCCTATTGGCGTTTTGTAGGTTGTTCTATAAGCCCAAAGAGCTTCTTCAAGTCGGTGGCTCTAATCTTTCCTATTTGGCTGCACCATCTTTTCTAAGATCTGTTTGATTTCCCTATTTGAGACGGCAGCTTGCCCATTAGTATGGGGATGATAAGGTGTAGAAACTCTATGCACAACCCCATACTTCTAAAGCAAAGCATCCATGGTGCGGTTGCAAAAATGAGTGCCTTGATCACTTATGATGGCTCAGGGTATTCCAAATCTGCAAAAATTATTTGATATGATAAAACCTGCAACAACTTTAGAATCATTAGTCCTAGTGGGTATTGCTTCTACCCACTTCAAAACATAATCAACAACTAGTAAAATATAGACATAAACAAAAGATACAGGGAAGGGCCCATAAAGTCAATGCCCACACATCAAATACTTCATAGAAAAGCATAGGTTGTTGAGGCATCTCACTCCTATGAGTGATTGTTGTTCCCTGCTATTTGGCACTGTTCACAAGTTTTGTAAGTCTCAAAAGCATCTTTAAACAAATTCGACCAAAAGAAACCCGAGTCTAAGACTTTTCTTGCTGCCCGTTGAGGACCAAAATGTCCTCCAGTTGGAGAGGCATGACAAAAATGAAGAATGGATTGAGCCTCATGGTGGGAAACACATCGCCTAATCACTTGGTCACTACAGAATTTCCACAGATATGGATCATCCCACACATAGTATTTGGAATCACTTTTAAGTTTGTGTATTTGTGTTCATGATGCATCTACAGGAAAGACTCCAGCAACTAGATAATTAACTAAATCAGCAAACCAAGGAGTTACCTCACGCAACTGTAGCAGTTGCTCATCAGGGAAGTCATCTTGAATAGGGATGTGGTCCTCATCCATTTATATTCTGCTCAAATGATCTGCCACCAAATTTTCAGCTCCACTCTTATCTTTAATCTCTAAATCAAATTCTTGGAGTAACAACATCCACCGGATCAATCTTGGTTTTGATTATGGTTTCTTCAACAAGAACTTCAAAGTTGCATGTTCAGTAAAAACAACTACCTTTGAACCTAACAAATATGATCTAAACTTATCAAGTGGAAAAACAATAGCTAAAAGTTCCTTTTCAGTGGTAGTATAATTAGCCTGTGCAGAATCTAAAGTTCTAGAAGCATAATAAATAACATGGGCAGCCTTACCAACCCTTTGTGCAAGGGATGCTCCCACGACATAGTTAGATGCATCACACATAATTTCAAAAGGGAGGGTCCAATTGGGTGGCTGAATTATGGGAGTAGAGGTTAGTGCTGCCTTTAAGTAATCAAACGCCTTCTTGCATTTGTCATCAAAGGTGAAACTGACATCTTTTTGCAGCAAATTCGATAGTGGAAGAGATATCTTGCTGAAATCCTTGATAATCGCCTGTAAAAACCTACATGGCCTAGAAAAAGAATGAATCTCGCGGACGCAAGATGGATAAGACAAATTAGAAATCACATTAATTTTGGCAGGATCCACTTCAATCCCATTTTTAGAGATCACATGTCCCAAAACTATGCCTTGTTCAACCATAAAATGACATTTTTCATAATTCAACACAAGGTTAGTTTCAATACATCTATGCAAAACTCTATCTAAATTGTTCAAGCATGCATCAAATGAGGAACCATACACAGTAAAATCATCCATGAAAACTTCAATACAATTTTCTATCAAGTCAGAGAAAATACTAATCATGCAGCGTTGGAAAATGCCAGGAGCATTGCATAGGCTAAAGGGCATCCTCCTGTAGGCAAATGTGCCAAAAGGACAAGTGAATGTAGTCTTTTCTTGGTCCTCTGGTGCAATATGGATCTAAAAATAACCAGAAAACAATATGGACAAGTG
The DNA here is from genome assembly GCA_037974835.1 of Cicer judaicum. Lineage (NCBI taxonomy): Eukaryota > Viridiplantae > Streptophyta > Magnoliopsida > Fabales > Fabaceae > Cicer > Cicer judaicum. The sequence goes on along the minus strand of JBBPBS010001045.1, from coordinate 7,094,045 downwards.
ACTTACCAGCCAAACGCTTAAGCATCTGATCAATGAATGGTAAAGCAAAATGATCTTTTCTACTTGCCTACTTTAGTCTCATGTAATCGATGCATACTCTCCAGATGTTCTGCACTCGTGTGGGGATAAGTTCATTATTTTCATTTTTAACCACTATGAGTCCAGTTTTCTTTGGGACTACCTGCACCAGACTCACCCATTGACTATCAGAGATGGGGTATATAATGCCTACTTGCAAGAGCTTGGTCACTTCTTTTTTTACAACATCCAAAATTAATAGGTAAAGTCGCCTTTGGGGCTTCCTGACTGATTTTACCCCGTCCTCCAGTAATATCCTATGCATACACATGGATGGGCTAATACCAGGAATATTAGCCAAGGTCCATCCGATTGCCTTCCAGCGTTTTCTCAAAATCTACAATAGCTTATGTTCCTGTTCATCTTCAAGTTTGGCTGAAATAATCACAGGTAACTTGCCATTTCCTTCTAAATAAGCGTATTTCAAATTTTCAGGAAGTGGTTTAAGCTCTATAGTCGGTGGTTGCTCAATGGAAGGTACAACACCAGTGGTCGAAGCTAAGTCTGCAAAATCAATTATGTTAGTAGAAATATCAATATTAGTACAATGATCAACTTGCAAGGCAGCTTCGATCTTAGCACACATAGAGCACAATTGAGTATATGTACAAAGTTCACAAGTATAAGTATCATCAAAAACCAGACAATGAAGGAAAATCAATGGCAAACATATCTTGGTAATTGTCATCAACCAAATCAGCAAGCAATTCAATTTGAAAAATAGAATGCTCTTCCACGGGGTGTTTCATAGCATCAAAGATGTTAAATTTTACAATGATATCACCAAATTCCATGGATAGAGTTTCAGCATGCACATCAATTTTTGTTGTAGCAGTTTTCAAGAATGGTTTGCCTAAGATGATAGGCGCCCTATTGGACTTATTCTCTCCCTCCATGTCTAGAATGTAAAAATTTGCAAGAAATATCAATTCATTAACTCGAACAAGTACATCCTCCACAAGTCTAGCGGGACGAGTATATTTGCTACATATGCTTAAGGAGCATCAACAATTGGGTCTTTTTGCAATGTAGGACATGAATCTGAAGAATGCTATGGAGATGTGCAAATACCACAGACAACTGTTTGGGTTTTACCTATTGCCAATTTTTTTACTAAAGATGTAAGCTCATCAAGTTTTCCTTCACAATTCTTGTGGGAAGAAGCATGAATTTCATTCACACCCTTTGTCAACACTGTTGAATTGCTTCTAGTCGTAAACTTCTGAGAATTAATGGACATGTTCTCAATCAAAGCCCTTGCCTCTTCTTGAGTCTTATCGACAAGTGCTCCCCCACTAACAACATCCAAAATGCTTCTATCCATAGATAGCAAGCTTTCATAAAAATATTGGGTGAGCAATTGTTCAGAAATCTGGTGATGAGGACAGCTTGACACTAACTTCTTGAATCTCTCCCAATACTCGTGTAATGATTCCCTGTCAATCTGCCTGATACCACATATTTCTTTTCTGATTGAAGCAGCTCTTGAGGCAAGGAAGAATTTTTCTAGAAACAATATCTTGAGATCATTCCAACTTGTAACAAAACCTGGTTAAAGGTAGTATAACCAGTCCTTGGCAGCATCATGGAGTGAAAATGGGAAGGCTCTCAGCTTAATGTGGTCTTCTGTGACTCCTTGAGGCTTCATGGTAGAACACACAATATGGAATTCCCTCAAGTGTTTGTGGGGATCCTCACCTGCAAGAGCATTAAACTTTGGAAGCAAGTGTATTAAACCAGATTTAAGTTCAAATGGTACAGTAACTTCAGGATATGTGATACATAATGCATTATAATTGACATCAAGTGCAACAAGTTGTCTTAAGGTTCTATTATTCGCATCAGCCATATTTTGCAACAAGTTATCAATTTCAGTATCTGACTCTAACTCGTTAACACTAGCAGCACTATTAAGTCTACGAGGTAAATGTAATGTCTTATCTATTTCAGGTTCAAAAGAATGAAGATTCACAGAACTAGCCCTAATCATGCATCATCATAACAATGCAACCCAAAATAACAATTCTGAAAATTCCAACAATGTCCCGAATGCTAAAATTGAAGTGAAAAATAAAAAACAATATCAGATAAAATCCAAAAAATATAAAAATACCACCACAAATTTCTAAAAATCAAATAAAGGCAACGCAATTTTTTTTTAGAGAATTTGGAGAATATGAAAAATTAACAAAATTCAAAAAAGCGTCTAAATGAAGGAATTTGGGATTTTTACCGTCATTGTTTCTGTATAAAAAACTTATACAAAGTCTCGTTCCTTGAATTTTTTCTGATTTTCTAGCAAAATTTCGGAGCAATCCGAGACAATCGCCTAAAAACAGGGTTAATATTATTATCAGAGAATCCTCAACAACTGCACCAATCTGATCCGCTGTCGCACACGGGTCAAATACAATTGATAAAATGTAAATAGAGGCAATAACTCGAATTGAAAACTAAAATTAAAAAGGGGTTTTTTAGATTTTTTTATTTAATAGATGAGCAAAACGATTAATCCACTTATTCGAGTTTCAGACCTATCACATATTCTATCAATGAGTTTAATTTCTAATTTATAATTCTATTCTTATTTGAGTATAGAATTGATCAAACAAGCGTAATCAATCCTATGTGAATTTGGTTTCTTTGATTGGATTAAGCAACACAATCATCAAAGTATTACAATTAACGATCAAGCGTCCCAAAATTATAATTCAATTAAATTAGAAACCTAAACCAAATTCTATCAAATAAATTTAATCAATCCTATTGAAATTCAATTTAAGCAATCAAAATATCAATATAATCAAATAAACAAGAATAGAATCATGAATAGAAATTGACAGTGTAACCTGAATCTTAAGGTGTTGATGAAACTCTAAACTCGTGGATTACTCTTATAAAATTAGCCTTCCATGAAATTAAAATAACACTATTTATTTTTTGTAGCAATTTGAATCCTAATTTTTCCGTCTTTAGAAAAGAAACAAAACTACCAATATATGGTACTTGATATTGGACTTTAGGGTTCAGGGTTTAAAAACAAGTGGCCCACTGATTAAAATTATTACAAAAATTCATATTACGAAATTTGCAATTTCCGCCCAGTAAAGTTAGGAATTGGTCTTTCCTTCCAACACAAAAGTTGTAACTCAAATCTGTATCTTTCCAACGCCTGCTCATATGTGCCGATCCAATATCCAGAGCTCAAGTTATGACCTACACAGTGAGACAGAGTCAAAATGTAAATAATATAATTAAAATACAAATAATAAAATTATAATTCAAATTCGACTCAAAGTTTAGAAACAAGCTAAAAATATTAATCTAAGCTATAAAGAGCTTTTAAAATAACAAACTAAAAACCTAAAAACATGTGCCCAAATGCTATGATCACCTATTATCTTATAACCTAACTCTGTAGTGGTTGCTTGCTTCAACAACTTGATTGTACTAAGCTAGAAGGTTGAAAAAACTTGAACATAGTTAGTTTGACTAGCAGGTGTTTAGTGAAAGTGTTATTATTTGGTCAACTAGTGGGTTAAATCCTTCAAGTTTAAGGGATTGGACACAACTATTGTGTTGGTGGTGAACAATGATAAATTGTTTGTGATTTTTTGTTATGTTCCTGCTCATTTGTCTTGCTTTCATTATTATAGCTTAGTTGCGTTAAATTAAAAAAAAAAAAAAAAGAAACATAATTCAAACTCATATTTCTGATGTTTCCCATTCCTTTTCTTGGGAGCTAATCTATTTCCTTTTTTGTACTCTACAATAGTTGTACCTATAATGGAAATGGCAAAACAAAGTTAGAAGAAGAGCACTAAAGGTCGGTAAGCTAAGAAGGTAAAGAGTTACTAATTTACCCTTTTAGCCGACGGAGCCTTGCTTCAAGTGGATCATTTGAAGGATGATTATGGCATGTTGATAGGCTTTACTGTATCAATCAAATCATCTCAAGAACTTCAGAGCATCAGAAGAGCTAAGTAGTGACAAAAGGCTTCTTCCTTAAGTCTTATCTTGATAAATGGCCACCAATTGGCAAATGCATTAGATTCCCTTAGTAGATTGAGAAACATTGCCATGGAAAATGCATGAACCTTTTGCAATCTCAGGCGAACGACCTTGTTTAGCTCGACTTCATCAATAAAGCTTATGGTGGCTCTAGAAGCGATTCGTTCATAGTCGAAGGGGATGTGTCATAAGAGTCCAAATTGCCCAGGTACACTTTGGGAGTTGTAACACTCCACCAAAATCTTGTTGTTCTAGTTTTCTGGCTTCAAACTACATAACAAGTTTATAGAAGTTAGAATCTTAGCTTAGTTCTCATTTACGGAAGGTTGACCACGAGGGTAAAGATTGTTTCTTCCTGCGTCAAATATCCAGTCTAGACTACAACCTTCCATGAAGATAGGGATCCAATAAAATGATATTTAATTTAGAGAAAATAGTCGCTCAACTACTATGCATGGTGATTGGTCATTACCAGCTAGATGGATTAATCATCTCCATAAGACACAACTATCCTTAGGAATCGAGTCGAGTTTGTCAAAAGTATCTAAAAGCTCGGGAAATAAAGTCTAAAACAAAATTGGAGGAACCATATAAGTCCACTTATCATCTTTGTCTCTTTCCTCTCCTTTAGCCGTTCTAAAATAGTGTGCGAGGAATGATAGAATGAAGAAAGGAATAAAGATCCCAAGCTATGCTTCAGTTCAATTGAAGCAAGGTTACATACAACTGCAACTCTTGGACAATGCCTATAGAACAAGTACAAACAAAGAATCTGATGAACCAATACTACAAAAATGTGGTGTGCTCTACATTTGAGACATCGCAAGAGTCAACATCTTTATGCCCCGTGAATGAGGCATAATTGGAATGTCACAACCCAAAAACTAAATTTCGTGACCGGCACACAAGCTATACTTCTAGCCTAGTAAGCCTATCAACCAACTTAGCAATTAAACAATTGAATCATTCTCTAACCATTTAAAAAACATATACTTTATCTCGAAATTTCGATAGAATATCCTCTGTAACTTCAACATTTCTAAATTTATAAAATCCCTGTTTAACTTTCAATTTAGTCATAATCCAAATAACATAATCTAATTGCTTAATACACTTCCAAAAAAAATAGACTTTCTAGACTCAAAAATAGCTGCAATTTACATGAAACTCAACAGACGTTACAAAAATGTAAATAGAGGTAATAACTCGAATTGTTTCGCAACGACTTCTGATATAATAATAACAACCGAATTGAAAATTGAAATTAAAAAGGGATATTTTTGATTTTTGATTTAACAGATGACCAAAACGATTAATCCACTTATTCGAGTTTCAAACCTATCACATATTTTATTAATGAGTTTAATTTCTAATTTGTGATTCTATTCTTATTTAACTATAGAATTGATCAAACAAGCGTAATCAATCCTATGTGAATTTGGTTTCTTTGATTGGATTAAGCATCACAATCATCAAAATATTACAATTAACAATCAAACGTCGCAAAATTATAATTAAATTAAATTAGAAACCAATTTTTATCAAATAAATTTAATCAATCATATTGAAATTCAATTTAAGCAATCAAAATATCAATATAATCAAATAAACAAGAATAGAATCATGAATCGAAATTGACAATGTAACATGAATCTCAAGGTGTTGATGAAACTCTAAACTCGTGGATTAATCTTATAAAATTAGTCTTCCATGAAATTAAAATAAAAACTGTTTATTTCATGTAGCAATTTGAATTCTAATTTTTTCCGTCCTTAGAAAAGAAACAAAACTGTCAATGTATAGTAGTTGATATTGGGCTTTAGGGTTTAGGGTTTAAAAAAAGTGACCCCCTAATTAAAATTATTACAGACGTCTAGATTACAAAATCTGCAAGTAAAATTACAAATTTTTCATAGGGACTTCATCTCAAGTAAAATTACAAAATCTGCAAGTAAAATTACAAAATCAAACAAGTAAAATTACAAATTTTTTAGAACCAAGAGGCGACTTCATCTCATTGATAGCCCTTTCCTCCTAAGGGTGGCATTTCCCTTAGGGGTGGCTCCATCTAACGGATAACCCTCTCCTCTCAATCCCGCAACGCATCATCACGCTTTAATTATGGAGCGTACATCTCGTTGATAGCTCTCTCCGCCTAAGGATGACATTTCTCATAGGGACGGCTCCATGTAGGGATAATTCTCTCTAATCAGAACGAGGTAACTAGGTACACCTAACGCAGTTAACGATTTAATAATTATAACAACGATTTCCCAAAAGACGTATTTAAAATTATTTTATCGTAATTCATGGAAAACATATTCAATCGCATAACAATTCAATATTTAAATATTTTTAACTCATACGTAAATCAAACTAATAACATATTATATAACAAAGACCATTAAAATAAATAAATGACGAAATCGAGATAAATTTCAAAGAGTTGTGTTTCCCAAATTTTTTAAATAAATACTTTAACATAGAAAATGAGTAAAATAATAAGTATAGCATTTTAAAAAATATACGACGATGATCGTCGTCAACTCACCACTATAGAGAATCATCTAAGATTGCTCTCCAACAACTCTCAGAGTAGCCGACAAGACATTAGCTGACAAATCTGAGTATCAAAAATATTCTCAAGACTTTAGAAAAAAATTATTATAAAGTTTAGCTAACTCTAGGAAACCATAAAAATCATTTAAATCTACTCTAAGCACAAAATAAGATTTTTAAACAAAACTACATTTTTTCTAGATTCATACTAGCATTATAGTTTGTGTGTTTACCTCAAAGAGTCTCAATAACACAACTCTTAAGAGATGGGTACCCTTTTCCTTCCCTAGAGCACAAACCCTAACCCAAAAATCCTAACAAAGAGAATTTGTAGGAGTATGAGAAATTATGCTCTTGGGGATGTTAAATTCATTTTAAGGGTTGAGGGTTTGAGTATTATGGAGTGAGAAGAAGGAAAGAAAAAAAAAACAAGAACAAAAATGGGGGAGAGATATTTTCTGTCGAGATAGGGAGAGAAAAAGAAGGGAAAAATGAAATAGAAAAATGAAGTGAGGTGGAAAAGAAAGTGTACTGGAGTTGGTTTTATTAAATTATTATTATTATTATTATAAATTTTTTTAAAATTGATACGGGTGTGTCATGGAAGTAGATTTTGAAAAGTGAAATCCCAAAAATGGGATTGGGGCATCATAAGTCGTAAGGGATTCAATTCCAACAAAGGGCAAACCAAGGATCACTGCCACATCAAGAATAATTGGGGTCATCACACCCCAAGGAAAAAGGAAAGAATTAGAACTTATCGACCAATAGTTGAGGAGGCCAAACAAGTGGTTCATATTGAAGCTTATGTCCACTTGCGAGAGCATAATCATGTCATATATGTCCCATATTTTCCTGTTGTGCTCATTTTCTAAAGTTACTCAGGTGAATCATTTGACATACTTAGGGGTTGGACATGGATGTGTTCTAAATTCACTAAGTTTTCCTTCGGCACCAATCCACACACAACCTAAGGGAAGTTTAGAGCCGAGAAGGTCAAGGAAGAAGGGTTCAATTGCTACATCAGTCATATATGGACACAAAGTGAGATGATCTTGAATGGATCAATACACACCAAGAATGTGTTTCTCGTTTTGGTTAGGGATTTGTGAACCATATGAAGACATGTTTTGAAGGGAAAATGAGAATTTAAGAAGATAAGTTGCATAGAGCAAATGACGTAAGAGTGGAAAGAGCAAGAGAGCAATTACAAGAAATAGATAGTAAGAAGTGGAGAACGAAGAAATCGCTTCAAGTTGTTTAATTTCCAATGAGTAAGCAAAAACAAGTTGGATTAGTTGAAATAGTCAAGGTTACTATTATACTAATTAACCATTAGGTATCATTAAGTTTAGCCCTTTCGCAAGTCGAGATAGAGTTTGTACTTGCTACTTTTTTGTTTTACAACCTAATGATGCCATTATTCATGCACAATAATTATTGTTTGTGTCACATCATCTTACAAGCAATCAACTACCTGGTAATTTGACACTAGGGGGCATTTGCTTACACCTATAAATAAATAATTGTTTAGCCGAGAACGGAAAACATTCAAATTTTAGGGTAGTTGAATTACCCTTAGCTGAAGGAAGGTCAATTGTGTAGGAAGCATTCAAACATGAGCAAGTCGAGTGTTTCTCCGGTTTACCATAGTCCACAAGGATCATTAAAGTCCAAGACTGGGTCAAAGGCCACTACAACATGATAATTCCACAATTACACCCATCTTCCACGTTTTAAGCGCCACTGATGAACAAATAAAAAGAACGCACACATTTAATGCCAATGTAGAAGGCTGAAGAAAAATCATAACAAGTCGATTGCGGGGTGCCACAAACTTCCTCAATTAAAAGTTATCACACACGCGTAATTAGTCGAACATGGTTGTAGGCCATAATTTATGACTTGTAGAATTAGCTTTGCCTATAAATACTACAACTTGTAATTTTTTAGACAAACACATCAATCAAACAAGCTTTTTACACTATCTTTATCTTTATCAATTTACTTTACTTTATGCATCTAGTTTAGTAACTTAAAAATCCACACCATACTTAATACTTTTTGGAGTAGTTAAGAACCACATAACGAAGCAACATAGTTCTTTCTTCAACATAACCGTTTAAAGCCAAATGGAATCAAAAATTTGATAACAATTAGCCGTTTCTTCGGCTAAGTCTTTTTTCTAACAATACATGCTAAATTAATTGTGTAAATGCGATTACTCTGATTATTATTTTGGATAAAAAAATTAATATGCCTTTTAGTTTAGAATTTCACAAATTAAAACGTTTTGAAAAGTCGAGATATATTTACAAAGACGAAAGACATATTTTAAACCTTTCAAAATTTTCAAGCTTAGGACTTGGGTTTAAAGGAAAACAAAACATTTCTAATTAATTTACATCTCATATATATATAAATTTTTGTTCAACTTTTTTATAGTTAATGAGAAATATTTAATTTTAAGCGATATAATATAACAAAGAGAATAAAAGATCTCTGGACAACAATCAACTTTCTAAATTATAAAATGTAATGTATATAATGAATTATTAAGAAAAATAATGGTGATTTTGTTTTTAAATTAATTTATGTTTTTATAATTATTATATAACTACCAAAAACAATTGTGCTTTAACCTAAAAGTGAAAAAAAAAAAAAAAAAAAAAAAAA
>JBBPBS010001045.1:7067677-7084641 GCA_037974835.1 Cicer judaicum | reverse complement strand
AAAAAAAAAAGGCATGTTGGGCCATTGAACTAGCCAAGCTTCAGCACTAGTTGCCGAACCTCAAAACCCTCCTCAACAAAACACGCACAAATCCCTCTCTCTTCATCTGTCCAAAACTCTCTTCTATTTGTCATGGAAGACGACGACGAGTTCGGGGATTTGTACACCGACGTTCTCCGTCCCTTTGTCACAGAATCCTCACCCTCTGCGCCTCACCAGAGCCACACTTCCTCTATCGATCTCAATCAGATCCCCTGCGCCTCGTCCCTCTCTAACAACGATGCACCCGATCAAATCGCCCCTCCTGACCCAACAGAACATGTGCCGCATGTTCTTAAGAAAGCGGAATCACCTGACGGCTTTAGGGTTCTTCTGCAACCTGCGGATAAAGCTTCGCTAGATTCAAAACCAGTCGCGGTTGACGATGGCGGTGATGTTGTGGTTGAAGGCAACGATCCGATGGATCGAGAAGACGTTAAATTTGATATCGAGGATGAAGATGGCGGAGGTTCAGAGCCTATTATTCCAGGATTATCTTGCGGCGAAGGTGTGGAAGAGGCTTTCAGGAGGGCGGACGAAGGCGGAGGAGGTTTCGATGGTGGGAACGATGATTGGGACAGTGACAGTGACGATGATTTGCAGATAGTGTTGAACGATGACAATGGTATGGTGATGGAAAAGGGTGGGGTGGTGGATGACGACGACAACGAAGATGAAGATGGCGGTCTTGTGATTGTAGCTGGTGAACCTAATCGGGGTTTGGAGGAGCAAGAATGGGGGGAGACTGCTAATGTTATGGCAGATGGTGAGAGGAAAGATGCGGCGGAACCCAGCAAGGCGGTCAGCGGTCCGGGTGGTGTGCCCGCTGTGCCCAAAATTGGTTATGGCAATCATGTTCATGGGTATCATCCGTTTCATTCCCAGTTCAAGGTCAGTCAGTCTCTTGAAAGGGTATTTGCCAATTTATGGTTTTCTTTTTATATTATGAATGAGTTGAGTTGAATTGTATATGATTGTCTTTGAAATTTCATTATTTAAATTATATCGATTTATGTTTCTTTGGTGAGCCTCTGTTGTGAAAAGCTGAAAAACAAGTATGAAGAGCTAAATGGATTTGTTTATCAACTATAATTTTTATAATGACGAAAGCCTTAAGATTGGGCTAGTTAGTATAGAGGAGCTTTGGTAATTTGCATGGTTTGATTGGATTAAACCTTGTTGCTAGTATTGTACACCCAAAAAAATCTCTATTGATTTGGATGGCTATGTGTTGAAATTTATTTGATTCCTGGTAAGATGTGAGTGATTTTAGTTGGCCTACCTGACCATCTTTTGCTTGGGAAAAGATTTTCTGTTGCATTCTGTTGATTTTTTTGGCGGGGCTTATCCAAAATCGAAATTCGTTGTGTTTTCAGTTCATAATAGTTTGTGCAAGCAGTAATGCACTTTCTACTTGGTTTAATGGTGTACTGAGGCTTGGGTTCGAGGACCAAATGAGCACAGTCAAATGTTTGCGTGGTGAAAATGTTGTTGTTGTTAAATAACCACAATAGTGGCGCTATAGGCTATCGCATAGCAGAATTTGGGGAAAACACTGAAATCCGATACTCTATGACTATTAAAGATAGCAGACACAAGAAGCATGTGACCACTTTAAAAATATTTAAAAAGGATAATTGTAGAGGCGTTGAGGATTGACTCTAGTGAGTTCCTTCTCATATAACAAAGATACGTTTTTTTGGTTTCATTTTTCTTCTATTCTTCAGCTTTTTTATTTCTCCCTTTCTTTCACCTCTTTTTCATTGTTTTATTTTTGTTTATCTCCTTTCTTTATTTTTTTTCTTTCTTCTGTTCTAAATTTTTTCATTTTCTCTCATTTATCTCCCCTATTTAATTTTTGTTTTTAACCCTCAGGTTCCTAGGGGAATGGGCCCCTAGTAATCTAGAGTTTGGCCTGGAGGTAAGTAAGGTCTGACCAAAAATTGTTCCATCCAGGATCTGAACATAGGTTCTCCTAAATGATTCGTCCTTAATTGAAGCTCATTAACCACTTGCACTTAATTACTTGGTTGTCAAATGTACATCATCTTCTTCTGTTCCTCAGTGATTCTTTCAGCCTGTATTTTTATTTTATTATTTCAATCCTGAGTTAAATTATGTCACTTTTAAAAAAAAATGTTTATGCAGCTTTGTTATTTGTATGCAGCACTACTTTATTTATATAGATAATTGATTTATTTCAACCGCAATGCGGATTCCGCTATTTTCCCGCAACGCTATCTGCTATTTGTCATAGAGGAGTTTTTCTTTTTCGCTATTTTCTGCAATCAGCTATTGATAAAACTATGCTGAAAAAAATTAGTTTGGTGTCATTGCTTGGAACCTTCATTGCTTTATTTTCTTCTTGAACAGAGTTTATTAAAGGGTCCTCAGGGTGAAGCAATCCCATACGAGGTGGTATTTACTAATGTTGAACACCCATTACTCCTAAAATAACATTTGAGTCATAAAATCATTATTATTTTCTTCCTGATTCTTCTGTGGGGTTATGAATGTGATAGTCTTAGTGTTCCCTGATTGTTGGTAATCACCTGGCTCTGCATTTTGTGATTCTTGTGAGGATACTTAGTGACAGTTTGTTCCCGCAGTGTTACCGTGCGGTGAACAGAAGCTGGGATTCCTTGCTTCACAAAATCATGGTGGTTTTTACTTTGGGATACCAGTCTGTCTAGTAAAACGTGTAACCACCAAACACGCTGTTTAGATTGTTTGTTTCAGATTGTTTTTCCTGCAAACCGAGAAAACACGATTTCAATGGTATGATTTACAATTTTTTCCAAAGCAAGGGATCTCTTGCTTCCTCAAGAATCAATTTTAATGGTTAATGAATTTGTAACTAACATGCTGTTAATCTTTACCTTTTGTCTACTCTTGTTCCTCTGTTTCCTTTTGGAGGGAGGAGGTATAGGTGCTTTTTAAAGTTGATTCTAGACCTAATGATTGTTGTTTCAGATTTATTATATTTCAGATCCAAACCAATTTGAATTTTTAATGGGTTTCTTTATTGATTCTAATAAAGTTTCAAATCTCCTTATTAGAGTAGTGTGGAGCTTTTTTGTCACATAAGTATTATTTTATGGTACATTCATTGGTTTCAAATCTCCTTACAAGTTCTGTCTTTTGAGAAAAGCTGTGTAAATGGAAAATGGGTCTTCTACAAAATGTAAAGGCATGTTAGTTTTACAGGTAACTTATGATCCACATAACATTTAAAAAGGATAAATAAAAGAACAAGGAAATGCCTCTTTCAATTTTCAATGCCACCGAAACATTTTTGTTGGAAGTGTTTTCAGTAGCACGCTTTAGTGGTAGAGCAGAGCAGAATGCCCGGTGGCTGCTACAGAGAGGTCATCGTGCTGTGTGCTATCCTTCTATAGTGTTTTTTACTATTGGCCGCTATCCATTGCTGTTAAAGATGTGCCTCATTATATACTCCCTCTATCCTATTATCAGTGTCACACTAGATTAGTCCAGCAATTTTACAAAATTGACCTTATTCATAGGTATATTCACCATTTTCATAAAGGCTAAGTGGAGGATTATGACTGGAGAGTAATGTACATAGTATTACTTAGAGGTTTGGATAGGAAAAAGTATTTAATATTACATTAAAAGGTAAAAGTGACACTAATTTTGGGACATTTTTTACTAATATGAATTTCATAATGGGACAAAGAGAATAGTGAATTAATTCTTTCCCCAAACTTCTGGAATTCATCTCCACAGTTTGAGTATATCTATGCATGTGTATTTGTTTATTTGTGTGTGCATGTGTGTCTACGAATGCATGCAAGTATGTTCCCTCTATTTTGTGTATATACATAGATGCTACTAACATTGATAACCATTTTTATGTATGTTTCCTTTTTCTTCTACTACTGGAGATATATATATATATATGTAGTTGATTTTAGATTCTTATTTAAGCTTAATGGTTGAGTAAAACTGCTTAAATTATTTGATTTACTTCTGTCTAGATTATTTTATTCATATTATGAAATATTGGTTGCCTACTTTTCAGTGGCTGGGCCACCATGGAAATATTTATATTTAAACCCAATAAAAATTTAATCCCACTTAAAGGGTTTATTCCCTCTTCAACTGGGTTATGCTTGTATATTTCTAGCATTAATCTATTTTTTGTGTATCAATAAATAGATAACCTTATCTTGGTTGAATGCTATATTTTTCATGACTCAGGAATTAAATAGTTAAGGGGGTAAGGATTAGGGAGGCTAACCCATTCAAGAGGCTGATGTGTACCACAGGCCTCAGTGAGGGCTTACAGTAATGTTTACAAAATTAACAGTCTAGGGGGATTGCTAATAGTTCGAATTTAACCTAAGCCTTTCAATAGCAGTGGTTTAACCCTTACTTGAGGGAAATTTTTTCTACTTTTCAGTTTGCTGAGATTAATTTTGATCTTAAAGCTACAAATTTTAATTTTATATGAAGAGAACGGAAAAGCACTTTTTTCGGAGTAATATGGAATCTTTCATTTGTTTTAGATCTGCGGTAGTTCTTTCCATGGTCTGCATATAGAGATATGGTAATTATGGCTTTCTGAAATGGAGAAGATCTAATAATTTGTTTCTTTTATTGTTGTTTAGTATATTAGGCCTGGTGCAACATTGCCTGGAGCCACTGTTGCTGCTCAAGGAGGGCCTCCTGGTCAGATTCGTCCACTTGCCAACATGGTTGGTCGTGGTAGAGGAGATTGGAGACCACCTGGAATAAAAGGAGCTCTTGCTATGCAAAGACCACCTGGACTACCTAGCTGGGGCAACAATGCCACTGGGCGGGGTTTCGGTGGTGGATTGGAGTTCACGCTTCCTTCTCACAAGTAATATTTAATTATGAACCCATATTTTCCGCTGTTTCTGTTTTTCTTTTCCACTGTGTTTTTTTTTTGCCACTGTTTTTTTTTTGCTTCTTCCCCTTCACCTTCTGTTTTTGTTTTTTTTTTTCTGCCACTGTTTTTCTTCTTTTCCTTCTTCTTCCACAGTTATGAAATATGATTACCCTTTTATTTTTTAAACTTATTTTGGATTACTTTTTAAACTATGAAGTACTATAAAGAACTTGATTACTTTTTAAACTTATTTTGAATTATTATTAGATCTTGATTTTGATGTTACATTTTGGTTATGAAATATGAAGTACTATGATTACCCTTTTACTTTTGCTATTTTTTAGTATGTTTAGTCTATATACTGCTTTTGGTCTTCACAATAGCGCTCATCCCACTATCCGCAATCCTGCTATCCCATTTTTGGGGTTGGGCGCTCTGCGCCACCATCCGTGACTGACAACATAGATCAAGACACTAGGTTTCTTGTGACTGTTATTAGTTGTTAATGTATGTTTGGGTAACGCTACCTTAATAACTAGCTATCAAAGGGGAAGACTACCACCTGGAATTTTTTATTCCGGATGAAGGGTGTATTCGCCCTTGAGGAGCATATCCACTCTTGTGTATCTTGTTTGGAGAGATTCTCTCCTACTATTTTTTACCTTTTTCTAAATATTAGTGTTCTTCCTTAAATTATTTTGGAATCCAATTCTTATTTTGGAATCCCATTTTTGGGGTTGGGCGCTCTGCGCCACCATCCGTGACTGACAACATAGATCAAGACACTAGGTTTCTTGTGACTGTTATTAGTTGTTAATGTATGTTTGGGTAACGCTACCTTAATAACTAGCTATCAAAGGGGAAGACTACCACCTGGAATTTTTTATTCCGGTTGAAAGGTGTATTCGCCCTTGAGGAGCATATCCACTCTTGTGTATCTTGTTTGGAGAGATTCTCTCCTACTATTTTTTACCTTTTTCTAAATATTAGTGTTCTTCCTTAAATTATTTTGGAATCCAATTCTTAGGTTTAGGGTTTCTAACAGAACCTTCCCTTAAAAACTAGCTGAACATTTTGATATTTGAAGCTTGCATCACATTCTCAAATCTATATTTTAGTTAGAGTTTTCCGACAAATGAACATACATGACATCTTTTATGTAATATGCAGGATACTTTTATTTCCATTGTTTTGATGTTTCTGTTGATGTATAACTAAATCTCAGTTATGTGCGTGGTTGATGCTTATATAAATCTCCATTATTTTTCAGGACTATATTTGATGTTGATATTGAGAGTTTTGAGGAGAAACCATGGAAATATCCGAGTGTTGATGTATCAGATTTTTTCAACTTTGGTTTGAATGAGGAGAGCTGGAAAGATTATTGCAAACAGCTGGTAAAATTATTAATATCAGCAATACTCTCCACAAATTTAGTGTAGACTGAAAATCCTTGTATGTCATTTTTTAGGAGCAACTACGCCTGGAGTCTACAATGCAAAGCAAGATCCGTGTTTACGAGAGTGGTCGAGCAGAGCATGTATAAGATCTTCATATTAAATTACTTATTTTACTGAGGTGTCTTGGAGCAATGATTTTTTATTTATTATATTAACATCTAGTTGATTTCACTCCAGGAGTATGATCCAGATTTGCCCCCTGAATTGGCTGCAGCTACTGGTTTACACGACACTCCAGTTGAAAATGCAAATTCTTTAAAATCCAATGTGGGACAAAGTGATGTTATGAAAGGTTCTGGACATGGGCGACCACCGATAGTATGTATTTGTCGAAATACTTCGCTTTTTCCATAAAAACTATCTTTGCTTCTTGGCCTGCTTGATGCTGGCCAAAATTATACTATAACATGTTTGTGGTAGGTAATTTGCCTCTCTACTTCTGTCTCCCTACTCAAATAATCTTATTTCCTACCAGCCAACTGGTAGAGCAATACAGGTAGAAGGTGGCTATGGTGAACGTCTTCCTTCCATTGATACCCGCCCTCCTCGAATGCGTGATTCAGATGCAATCATTGAGGTATTTGATGATTTTTTCACTTAAAACATACAGGATCTTGAGATAACCCGTTTTATGGTATATCCTCCATATGCAGGGTACAAATTACTAAGTATTTTTTGTGAACAGATTGTTTTACAGGATACTGAAGATGATGATTCCTCTGTGGGAGTAGGTGTCCAAGATCAACCTGAGGATGCAGAACCACAGAGCGAGAATTTTAGAGAAGACCATGTAGCTGGAGATGAAATTCCAAGTTTGGAGCCTGAGTACTCGGATGGTATTCTGCAGGATTATAATCGACAAAAGAAAGAGCTTGGAGGAAGAAGAATGCCGTTTCTGAATTCCGTTTCTTCTAATGTACCTAATGAAGACGAAAGTCAGTTCTTCCCACATGATGAGCCAATTGAATACTCTGGTTCAATGGGCCAAAATCCTAGGTCTTATGGTGCCAATTTCAGCTCCCCTCATGAGGAAAGGTATTGAACAGTGTATATTCCCTAAAAGAGGAAATTTATCCTTATCTATATTGTATGCTGGTGTTTTCATCTCAGTTGTGCTTTGTTCTATAATTTTTGTTTCATTTGATAGCCATTGAGAAATCAGCGAATGAGGCAAGTCTAAAATTCTCAGTTATGTATCCAACTGTGTGGGTCTTTGCAAGTTGTATCCATGCCATACACAATGAACTAGTTATGATTTAATTCAGTATTAAATGATTAATTCATGTTAGGTTGTTGTAATAGGAAGGGATTTTCTAAACCATCACAGCTTGATTATGACTGACAATAAGCTACGTTGATGTTGCCTTTAATTAATTTATTGTGTTCATTGAACTGTTAAATGAGAGAAGCAAATTATGAGCTTAATGTAGATCATAATGAAATGTACATATCTTCAGTTGGAGAAAAGATATGTATTAAAAAAGAGAGTTTTACTTGAATCAAATTTTTATGGAGATAAAAAATGTTTGTTAGTTGCTTAGAAACATTTTCTTGCACTTTGGAATTTTTTCGTGTGTACATTCTTGTGCTGTCCTTGTTCGAAATCTCATTTTGTTGCATTTTCATTCATCTTTTTTGTTAAGTAATGGTATAAACTCCATCTGCAGTTTATGAATAGTATCTTTGCTTTTGTATTTACAGGAAGATGCAAAAAGGAGTGCGTAGTCAATCTCCTATTAGTCCTATTAGAAAATTGAATACAGATGACAATAGAAAAGAGGATTCAGTTGAAAGCATGGAAGGAAGAGATAGCACACGTTTGCCATCTCCTGTCATTAAGGATGTAAGGGAGTCCAGTTTGGAGAACAAATATGTTGAGCTTGAGGATACTGGGACTGCTGATGGAAGTCCCACATTGGGAAAGGAAGAAATTGATTTAAATACAGTTGACAAAGTAGATGCCTTCAAGGATGGGATAGAAAAGCAACAGAATTTGACATCGCAAGTTGAGCAACCTTTGCATGATGAAGTTGATGATTGGGAGGACTTGAAAGCTGCCAGAAGCAGCGATAACAGCAAACCAAGATCAGCAAGCAGCAGAGATAACCAAAAGCGACAAGAGGGTCTTGAGGAAGAAGTAGTTCAGGATCCACGATCAACACATCTGGGTAGCATTAGACAGCACCCAGATGAAAATGATCAGGGTTTCTATAGAAAAGAGCATGATGGAAAACAAGAGCCTGAAAGAAATCGGATAGTACTTAGAGGTAGAGAGGGATCATACCCTTACAAGGACCGGCATCGTGGCTCATCCCATCAATTGACTGCAAATACTGACGGTTTTGATAGGCAAAAAGATAGGGACAGTTCTGACATGGATTGGGCAAGGAGAGATGATGATGTCTATAGCAGAAAGGTCAGAACTAATGAGCCTAGAAAGAGGGATAGGGCAAAGGTTCGAGAAATTGAGAGAATCGACAAAGAAGACAGCCTTCATTCTAGAAAACAGTTAGATAATGGTAGCTACAGGATTCCTTATGATAAGGATGTTGGGTCAAGAGACTCAAGACACAGGGAAAGAGACGAGGGCGCGAGGGTTAGGTATGAAACAGTGGAGGATTACCATATCAAGAGAAGGAAGGATGAGGAATATCTTAGGAGGGAACATATTGACCACGAAGAAATTTCACATGGCTACAGAGAAAATGCTAGTCGGCGCCGGCGAGAAAGAGATGAAGCATTGGATCCACGTAAGAGAGATGATCTACAAAGAAGTAGAGATTACCCTGATGATCAATACACCACCAGGCAGAAAGATGATGCCTGGCTATTGAGGGAGAGGGGTGACAGGCAAAGAGACAGGGAGGAGTGGCATCGGATGAAACAGTCCCATGATGGACACATACCTAAGCGTGAAAGAGAAGAAGGACGGAGTTCTGGAAGAAGTGTACGAGGAGCTGAAGAAAAAGCATGGGTTGGCCATGTTAGTGCTAAAGATGAACATAAACTTCCTGAGAAAGAATACCAATCTAGAGAAGCAGTGCGACACAATGACCAACTGAAGAGAAGGGATCGAATTCAGGAAGGAAGTCCACATCATAAGGGGCGTGATGATGCTTATGCCCGTGGGAATCAATATACGGCTGATGAAAGACGATCCAGGCAGGAAAGGTCAAGTAGTCGTAGTGATCGTGTTGCTAATGCATCAAATAGCCAAAGACTTCCAGAGAGGAAACATAAAGAGGGCTCAAGGAAAAGCAAAGAGCGTGAGATTGGTGACCTTAATAGTTTAGGACTGTCCAAGAAAAGTCTAGAAAATCCAAGTGATCCATCCAATGAGAAGGTATGCTTTACGGTAGCATGTAAAATCTGACTCTATGGAGACTTACATACTTTCTTTCTTGAAAATAAGCATTATCCATATGTACATCCTACTCCTAGAACCAATCATGAAGGTTGGGAGTTATGGTGAGTTGGCAATTTAGTTCCTGGTAACATTTGGATTTTGGTTCAGGCCACATAATGTACGGCAAGGCAGGCTTGATTGTGAATAACTAACCAGGTTTTGAATTGTCATTGTTTCATCAGAGGAGGTAGAAATTAGATGTGTCCTTTTGAGGCATGCTTTTGTCCTTTTTGTCCTGTTAGGATAACCAACATTTAAGACCCAACTTGTGGAAAGTATAGGTGGATGGTTTGAAAACAAAATGTTTGATGAGGATAAATCCAACAGTGTTAATAAGAATTTATATCAATATTCACTAAATAATTAGGTATTCTTTTGTCTATCTTTGATGTTTCTAATGAGAGGTTATTGTTGTGACATTATTTGACTGCATATTGGTCTATGCCATAATGATCTGTGACAGTTTTATGGTAGTTATTGATTGCCTAACACAACCTTCATCATTTCTTCATAATTGGGATAATGGGATATACCATCCATGTGATTGGAAGAAACCTTGTAAACATGGTAATTTGATTTTTGTTGGGTTTCATCTGGTTATAACTGATAAGCTTTCTCACCTCTTGCTTATAATTTTTTGTATAGCTAGTTGGACCTGATAAAAAAGGAGCAATGCGTAGAGCAATTAGCATAAAACTGTCAATTTTTTTGACATTTGATAATGATTCAATTGTCTTGATTCTAACCTTCAAGCAATCCACTCGGGAGATGTTGTCAAAATGATCCCGCTCTAAATTGATTTATTGAAAATTTAATCTTTTTTATAAGATTTTAATGATATCATTTCGTTTATGTAGCCTCGCCTGATAGGCTAATGCTTAAGGTTTTTCTTTTAATCTGCAATTGGACCCAAGACTCACATTAATTTTCTTGGTGTTTCATTATGTTGACAGATGTGTTAATATTGTTAGCAGGGTTCTCATCATTCACTTGGAAAATTAATTTGTTTTTTGTTTCAAACTAGTGTGTTTTATCATTAACAAGTAAACTTGGAATTCTATCTCATTCATTGCATTTTCCATTTGGTCTGCCCCCGTCCCCTGTTGTTTCTTAAGATTTTGTTCTGCTTGCAAACTCATACTGATGTTGGAAAATAATCGTTAGATATATGATCTTGTTTTCTATAATAGTAAGTTTCTATTGTGAAGGGCTTGAAAGATTCCGGTGATCAAGAACATGCTGAGCATAAAATTCCAGAGTATCGTCTGTCCAGGAAACAACACCACGATGGCATTTCGTCTGATGATGAACAACTAGATTCTCCCAGAGGACGATCTAAATTGGAGCGCTGGACAAGTCATAAGGAAAGAGATTTCAGTATCAACAAGTCTTCTTCATCCTTGAAGTTCAAAGACATTGATAAAGAAAGTAATGGCGGGTCTTCTGAAGCTGGGAAACCTGTGGATGAATTTGCTAAAGCAGTTGGTGTTGATAACCTACAACCCTTGTTGACCGAAACAAGGGATTTTGTAGACATGGAGAGCAGGGATGCTGATTCCAAGGAATCAGGGGATCGGCACCTTGACACAGTTGAGAGGCTGAAAAAACGGAGTGAGCGGTTCAAGCTCCCAATGCCAAGTGAAAAAGAAGCCCTTGTTATCAAGAAGCTAGAGAGTGAACCTCTGCCTTCTGTCAAAAGTGAAAATCCAGTTGAGTCAGAGGTCAAACAAGAGCGACCTGCCCGAAAAAGGAGATGGATCAGTAACTAAGTGAAATCTTGGGCTATAGTTTAATGGTGGAAAATCTGATATAGTTAAGCCTTGGAAAAAATCTACTTGGCCTGATGTTTTAAAAATCTAGAATCCTTGGCATGCCAGCCATCTCATGTTAGGATTTGGGATAATTTGTACTTCAGTTATGTTATACTGTAACCACACTACCTATAAATTTATTGTAAACTGTATATACACGTAAAATGTAAAACATGAACTGGTTATTAAAGGGGACACATGTTTTGGGTGTCAAAATATAGCTCTTACCTGGATGATCCGGGTTATGAGCAACAGCAGTGTGGTGAACATGACCAAGGCTGGATGCAATCCAACATTAGAAACCATTGTCATGGCATGGCTAGTGGTGAAACTGAGACTGATACTGGCACCTTCATCCTGTGGCGATGATCCAAAGAAATGCTGCTTGCTTCCCAGCCATGTGTTAGTTTGAATTGAATTATATAGACTATAGCTGCCATGGATCATTTTTTTGTTGTAGACTTTAAGCATGTACTCATTACTCATTTTTCCTACACCTTTTCTACCTTTTTTCTACGCGGGAACCATGACGCCAAAGTGATGAGTCTTTGTTGTATCTTAGTCTAGATATCAAATGACATATAGTTAGGTTAGGAATTACAAAAGAAATAAAAGAAGTCTGAGGAATGTTTTTTTTACCATTGTCAAGTCATCTTAGGTTTTTATTATAGTTCTATCTTGATATATACCTTGACTGGAATAACGTAAAAAAATAAACCTGTTTAACTGCTTTAAAGAAAAAGCCCGGTTTAACAGTGTGGATTGAATGATATACGCTGAAGTGTCTTCAACATTTAGTTGGGACTTATTTTTTGGTAGGGGTGTATGAAAAATTAACTCCAGGAAAAAGTTCATTTCTTAATTAGATCTTGAAGATACTTTGGTTTATTAAAAAAAAAAAAAATTGGAAGTAGTAATTGAACTAGTAAGGATAAGATGAATCGATCAACTTATGGAACCACTCCGCCACCACTGACATTGTAGTTTATCACGGTCACTGAAAATACATGACTATTTTACAATAATTATTATGTAAATGTAGCTATTAAAATGACCCATTTTATTACTCATTAAACACTAATAATTTTTCTTAACTTTTCAGATAGCATACTCAAGACATATTCTTAACAATAAAATTCATAAGATGTACATGTTATCAATCATAAATGCATAATTACATCAAATATTAACTAACACATTTATACATAAATCACACATACAAACTATCTAGGTGCAAATTAAAAATTTGGAAGTGACTCTTACCTCAATTATAGCTTTTTCAACAGTTATTGCTACCACAATCAAACAGAACGAATTTCTCGCTCGTGCCAACACTATCAATCAAGTAGTGTTTGACTTAGTCAAGTGAATCCTTAAGACTTTAAATATCTTACAAAACCCTTTCTCACTCCAAATTTTCCTAGAGTATATCTTTTTTAAGATTTTGAAACGAGTAAGGACTAATATTATTATTATTATTCACAATATACACTTTCAACATATAAAAACATATTTTTTTTTTTAAATGAGCATCCTTCAAACTTTTCAGAGAATTCACTAACAATCGTTTAAAACGTCTCAAATTTTTTTTCTTCACATATCACAAATTTTCTCAAATTTGCCATAACTCATTTGTCTTTTTCAACAAAGCTTGTATTTCAATACATAAAACTTAGGATCTTTAAAAAAGGTTGAAAGTCTAACTCAATATTTGAAACTTTACTTAATAAACTTGAAACTTTAATTAAAATCATATAAACTTTTCTAAAGATTGAAAGCATAGATATAAAACTTGAACCCATAATTCACTAATTTCCTTTAAACTCAAGTTCAAAGTTTTGTTAACAACATGTATAAATTCACCACAACACCATTAATATTTCACAGTTCTCCATACCGCTAACTCAATGTCAACAGTCTCGATTCCTTTTCGAGACTCAAAGAATACAAAAAACTGTAGTATGTCCCTATTGTCTAACGTGACGGAGTTGTGTCTCTATAACTCAAGTTTCAATACATCAGTTTAACAATAATCTCTCAACTTTAAACAAATAAAAAGTCTCATTCTTAAACATGAGATTAAAGACTTCAGCAAACAACCAACAAATAAAAGGCATCATTTTTAAGAGTGAAATCAAAAAAATATAAGCAAGAAAATAACAAAATGAAGCGCAATATTAAAGAGATAGAGAACAAAAAAAACATGAAAGACGTGGATTTATGTATAACAACGATGAAGAAAAAGAAGAGACTGAAGAGAAAGAAAGGGACTGGACAAGAGGCACATTTATTTATTTTTAATTTTGTACTAATGATAATGTAATAGGAATAAGGTAAATATGTACTCAAAAAATTGGTTAAATTTTTATAAAATGATGTTTTTTTATTTAATAATAATAATAATAATTGTAAAATATTTATTAAATATATTATGACTTTTTTTTGGAATCATTTTTGATTGGTCAAACAAAATTAAGATAATATAGTCTTGACTACTAGTGTGAAATGATTAGATTGATTTCTAAATTGACTTCATTAGATATCCAATTCAACATGAAAGATTTCCTTGCTTGAGTTCTATAATTCCAAATGATGATTGATTGTGGCATATGAGATTTGGTCACTTCCATTTTTCTAGCTTCAATTACTTGTCACGAAAAGAATATGTTTCAGGTTTTCCTATTGTAAATATTCCAAATGGCATGTGAAACTTGACAAATTCGAAAGAAGAATAGAGAATCATTTCCAACTAGAAGATCTTAGATGGCTAAGAAACTACTGAAGATAACTCATTTGTGTTCAGTTGAAATATCAACACCTGGTGGTTGTAGGTATTTTATTACTTTTATTAATGACTTTAGCAGAAATACTTGGATATATTTTTTGAAACAGAAACCATAAGCTTGTGATATCTTCAAGACATTTAAGGCATTTGTAGAGAAATGGAGTGGTTGTAGAATCAAAGCACTCCGAACAGACAGAGGCCAAGAATACTTTGCCAGTATAAATTTCTTTGAACAACATGGAATTAAGCATCAATTAACAACAAGATACACATCTCAACAGAATGGAGTAGCTGAAAGAAAGAACTTAGCAATTATGGATATGATGAGATGCATGCTGAAAGCAAAATAAATTCATAAGGAATTTTGGAGTGGTAGGATATATAGTTAAAGGAAAAGAAGCTAAAGTCTACATATTGAAGAAAGCATTATATAGTTTAAAGCATACACCGAGATTGATTCTTATTTTGTGGTACTGATAGCGTTTCAGCAAGTGTACTGAATCGTTGCAAGTAATAATAAAACGGTAGTACCGAGTGTCGAACTCAAGGATTGCGTTTTACTATTGAATTATATTGAATTACTAAAATTGAACAAAAAGTTTCCAGATTGATTGAAATAATATTTAAAATTAACAACAGTAATAAAATTGATCTTTTATAATGAGAAAAATGTCAGGGATGAGTTTCACTTCGAATCCAACCTTGGTGTCTAATTTGATCCTAGTTACTGAATTCCTTTATTGAATTATTACCGAATTCTCTTTATTATTCTTGCCCTAATGTCTTAGTGACAGAACCTTTAATTCTAAAGTAACCCCTAATTCCTTAGTAGATTTAAGATTAGAATTAAGCATTACCGTATAGAAATTCTCTTGTAAATTATTGCTTTGCAACTAATTTAATTGGTTTCATGACCTGCATCTATCCCTAGACTACAAATTCATGAATTTCTCATTTCAAGCATTCGTAAAGTCCACTTCCGTTTCAAAATACAAATCGTAGAACATTTTAATGTTGATCAAGCAATAAAAAGCATTAAGCACAGAGATGAAAAACACAATTCAATAAACTCATTCATATAACTAGAAATCAAATCAGAAAAATAAGGGTTTCATCTGGTTACACTCATCCCTAACAAATAGGGTTTAGTTACTCATGACAGAGATACAAAAGATAAGGATTAAAGAAGAATTACAAGAATGATTCATGGATGATTCTTGATAAAACTGCTTCAATGGTGTTAGAAACGGCCGTCTTTGAGTTTCTATGCTAGGGCACAAGTCTCCCAACTTCCCAAGAGTCAAAAAGATCCCTAAACAGTAAAAAAATTGCGTTTTTATGATTGCTGATCCGCGTCACGCGCCCCAGGTGCAGGATTTGCGCTCCGGGCGCGCCTGGACAGTGTTGAAAGGCTGGAAATGCGCCCCAGGCGCGCAGGGCGCGCTCCAGGCGCACAGCATCTGCTGTGTTACGTATTTTGCATTTTTCTCATCTTCCGAGTCTGAATTTGGTCCCGGTGTCTTCATGAAAGTTGTGGATATGGATCGTAGCTTTCATTAGAACTTGAATTTACTTCAATTGGACATCTAGAACTCCAGATATGGCTGAAATACTCCACATAGGTCATGTTGATTTCTCACCAAAATTCAGCACTGCACTAAAACAAAGTAACAACGCAAAACTATGAAAAATCTCTACTTAGTTAAGCAAATAAGAACATAAACATTTTATTAAATCAAATAACTAAAATCAACAAAATATATCAAATAACTCGTTAAATTAACTAATGATTAAAGATAAATAAGACTAAAATCAATAAAAATTATGCATATGATGAAGAGTCATCACAACCCCAAACTTAATCTATTGCTTGTCCCCAAGCAACAATTAATTTCAAATTTGGTGCAGTTAAAAGAAAACTTGAACTCAATTTCTCAATTCAAATCAAACTCAATTCTCAAAGTTTCAGCTACTACAAAACATCCATCATACTCTATGGTTGCTTACAAAAAATACAAGATTTGTACACGTTGGCATTCATTTTTCAAGTTCAACTCTCTCTTCACACAAGCTCACCAAAATTTCTCTCAAGTGTTTAGAAGGGTTATGAATTTATCACTCCTAGAACATGCATCACGCTACCATAGGCTTGAAAAAATTCTAGTTAGCAATCACAATGCAGCAAACACATACATTTTTGGAGGACTTTCGGGTTGTAATTGGGCTTAGGTAAGGGTAGGACATTTTGGGATAGTAGGCTTTACTACTTGGAGTTAGGCATATATTTCCAAATTATTCTACCATTTTTTTTTTCTTCACCTTTTCATTTTGGAGATTCTCAAACATTACAAAAGAACCAAGAAGATATTATTTATCAATTTTTTTTTTCTTTTGATTTTTCTTATTTTCTTCTTTTTCTTTTTCTTTTTTTTTCTTTTTTGTGAGAATCACCACCCCAAACTTAAAAGGTTGCTATCCCATGAGCAACCCCAAACTTAGAATTTGATCAAGACAAGACAAAAAATTTCTACCTAACTCCAGTAAGGTGATGTAAATGAAGTAGGGCTTTTTTTTTTTTTTTTTTTTGTAA